>VUQR01014149.1:82365-121129 GCA_015108515.1 Hemichromis elongatus | reverse complement strand
GATCCTCTCGATAAATTCAGGGGTATTGAGAAAAGTTTTTTTTTTTTTTTTTTTTTTTTTTTTTAAAAATTAAAAAAAAAAACTTCAAAAAAAAAAAAAAAAAAAATCTGAGGAAACATTTGTCATCGTTGACAAAGACACAGACAACTATTTTGAGTTTTTATTATGGTCATTTTAAACTTCACTTCCATCGTGAATCCTTCCCAGCTGTCGTGCTGATGTTAACGGAAGCAGAACGAAGGGAGAGAAAAAAAGAAAGCCGTGTGAGATGAGATGGGTCTCAAAGCAGGTTTTTAACAAAGGAAGAACAAATCCAACAGTCCTTTTTTTAACTCGAGTCTCATGAAAACTTGGAGGAAAAACAAAACAAAACAAAACACACAACCAACAACAACAAAAGTTAAATGTATATTTTGGTAGTCTTTAAAAACAAACAACAAAAAAAACCCTTTGTAATATTGTTATTAATATTGACATAATAATCTGTAAGGTATTTTATTCTGTAATTGGTTTTAAAGCAATGTTTTTATGTCTTCCTGTAAAATATTGTACATAGACATTGGGTGAGGTAGGGTGGGTGTGGGATGGAGGTGGGAGGGGGGAGGGGGGTCACTGAACCGGCTGGCATGTCATTGGTTGGTTTGGAAAAGGGTTAACAGCAATTTGACTGGATGTCATTTACTACTCTCTGCGGTCATCTCACTACTTTTATGGGTATGCATACACCATTATGTGTACACTGTGGGGCAGTCCACTCTAGCGTCACTTCAGCGCAAACGCTATCCAGGATAGTGTTACTGTTGGCGAATAAACTTCCAGGAGCTTGTCTGATATATATTTTTTTCAGTTGACACTTTTTTTTTTGTTTGTTACCATGTCATGTTTTTGTTTGTTTGCTTTACATCTTTAAAAAAAAAAAAAGAGAGAAAAAATAAGCAAATTTGTCTCTTGCGTCTTCGCAGAAAACCACGATGGGACTTTGGATGATTAACAACTTTAAAACAGGAGAAATAAGGGGTTTCAGGCGATTCGGGGCTTGACTTGACTTCCTGATTTTTGAAAATATTATATATATATTTTTTTGCGTGTTCCTCTTTTCATTGTTTATTTTATTTCTTTTAAGAAAATCCTTTTATGTGGTGTTCTCCACCGTGACAAACAAATGAAGGACATTCTCAGAGAAGCGGTTGTAGAAAAATCACGATCATGTTCTTTCCTCTTATCACTATTGAAGGTGCATGTGATTGCGTGTGTGTGTGCGTGCGTGCGAGTGAGTGTTTGTGCGCATACATCAAGGTGTAATATGGAACTACTTTCGTCAGCGAAGGAGCGTTTTGATTGCCTTTTTTTCCCTTTGGTACTGAAAAAAAAACAAAAAACGTTTGCCCTGCTCCATTTTGGTTCATCTGCTCTTCTCCCCCCTGACTCTCTCCCATTCCACACTTCGTTTTAATAAATTTGTGCTCCTCTGGAACCAACAGATAACTGTTTATATATAGTTGCTGCTCAATGTGGTGGTGAACAGACAGGGTTTTGGGCAGGGAACCAGAAATGGAACAGGGTCTCACTCCCAGTCGGCTCTGATACGGGGGCCTCAGTACAAGACGGCGCTGGCTGGCAGGAAAAGTCAAAAAGCTGGAACAAATTCAACCTTTGCAGAAACAAGTAGCCTGTTTGTTCAGCCTTCTTGCTGCAGCCTGTTTGATGTTCAGCACAGCAGAAAACTTCCTGATCCAGCCAGTAGTTCCTCTGTCAGACGGGCTGGGACATGATAAAAAGAAAAAAAAAAACAAAAAAAAAACTACTGCTGGACACCAACACTGTAACTTTTTAACTTACAATAAAGCAATAAGTTATTTTTTACCTTACAAATGAAAATAGTACTATTATTGGTAATAGCAGACGACAAGTGGATAATTCTGCGGCATTAAGACTTATTTTCAGAAAAAAAAAGAAACTATATTTTTCTGTTTTGAGATCCTCCCCTTGTATATTGATTTTAATGATGTCTTTTGTTGTGCTGTTGTAAGGAAAAGGGCCAATGCTTTGAATGGAGTTTGTAGCTCTACATGAGCTTGGTTAAAGTTTAAGATTTGGGCTGTCCCCCGCCAAGCTTTACAGCAATGCTTTTCTTTTTTTCTTTGTTTGTTTTTTGTTTTTTTTTAAATTTTTTTCCTGACAGTTTCAATTTGAAAATCCTAATAAATTATTCTAAAGTGTTTGTGACTCCTGTTTTTTTTAAATTTTGTTTTCTTTCGCCCAACATTTGTTCACAGGCACACTGAAGTCATGCGAACTGACCAGCATGTTTGAAATTTTCTGTGCAAATGCCTCCTTTTAAATTGGTACACTGGCACAAGTGGTCAGTGTAGATAACTGCCAAACGTCAGCCGCTGAGGCTGAAAAATGAAGCCAAAACACAAGTGCCAAAAGTTGCAGTTCATGGAATGGCCATTGGCTGGATTCACTCCCTTAATCAAATGCACAACCTTACAGTAGTAATGAATTTGTTTGCGGCTTGGTGGACTGTAAGGCCTGCAAGCATATAAACTCCATCTAACTCAAGTGATGAGTCTACACGTAACAGAGAAATTATCAAACAATTCTTCCTTTAGGCACTTTGTTACTAGCAGCTTGTCAGAAAAACACATTCTTTCCCATTTCTTTAGTTGACTATAAAAAAACACCAAAGATAACATAGATTGGCAGACATAGAAGTATTTTAGCACCAACATGGTGATTCCCAAGATGCTATTATTTGAAAACGTAGCATATCTCAGTATGGTGTGCTGCATGTCTGTAAAAATTGTTGAAAGCAGTGGAGGACAAAAAAGTGCCCCCCAAAAAACTATCTTCAGCAGATGAATAATATCTGAAAGTCATGTCCATAAGAAACAATCCAGCCAAGACCTGAGAGATACATCTTGATCTACTGTTCACTGAAGCCTGATCAGAAATGGTCTCTCAGTAGAAGAGTGGCTGTCAAGGAGCCATTCTTAAGGAAGGAAAACAGAAAAGACAACTGGTATGAAAATCAGTGGCAACAGGTCTGATTGAGAGAAATGAGAAATTTCTGGTTTAAATTATTATTATGTATGGAGGAGGTGAGGAGAGAGGTCCAGCGGTGAGTGTCTTCGACTATCTGTAAAACACGGTGGAGGCTCTGTCATGGTTTGGGGCTACGTTTCAGCGAGTGGTATTGGAGATCTCGTCACACTTGATGGAACTACGAGTGCAGAAAGGTAAAGTCACCTTTTGCCCCACCGTAAAGACTCCTGCAGACTACTTAACAAAACAAAAAAGTCTTGTAAGAAGTCTGCATCCACTTTTACCTGTGGTCTATGAAAGTCCTCCTGATTTTGCTGAGTCCAGTGACACATAACTTTTTACCAGAACTGCATGGTTATGATGAGCAAGGCCACTGTTTTATGTGCAGAGAGTCAGAGTCGCTACTTCAAGCTACTTAATGTGGATAGATTCGACAGAGCAAACAAATACAGGGAATATGCCTGAAGGACTTGTTCCCATATGCATGTTTGTGTTTTCATGTTCTTTAAAAAAAGAGGGTGCATTGTTTCATCAGAAGCGCCGTGCATGTGTCGTGCTATGCTAACAACATTCATCCATCTTGCACTGCAGTGACTGTGTTTGTGTGGGCTGCCAGCAGTGGTAAACAGAGTCTGATCCCTCACACTTCTACCAGGGTCAGAGTTCTGGATGGAGGCCAGCAGGGTAAGTGATCCTCTCCCACCTCTCTGCTTCGCCTTCTTTCCCTACAAACTTCATTTTTTCCCAGCTTTGAGGAAGGATTAGACCCGGTATACAAGACCAGACTTATCAGGCTGAGTTTTAAGCTTTTGGTTTCATTACTTTTTGTCCAAATTTAAAAGTTCGACTTAAACTCCCTCCTTTTTTAGCTCCTGTTTTCCTGTAACATTTTTAAATTTCTGTTTTTTCTCCACTCACTGTCAGATTCGATGGCACTTGGAGTGCTAAATCCAGAGTTAAAGAGCTCCTTAAGTGGGAGCGCATTTTTTGAGAGTGGTTATTTAGAGGAACCACCACCTCCTCTCAAAAGCTACCTTTGTTTGACCATTTTTACATGCTTTTGTCCTGCGTACCCTGTCAACATTGTGGCCTTGGTCTTCTCTATTATGGTAAGTATAAACAATAAAACTTAGATCAGCTGATGAGGTTTTAATAGACCATGTCAAACCTTGGGCGGGCAATTAATTGACCCAAAATCCCACAACTAAGGACTGATAGTAACATGTACTTTTAACAGAGTAGTTTATAAAGAGGTAAATACTGAGCGTTGCTGTGGCCTTCCACAACAGTTCCAGTGTGTCACGTGGCCCCTTGGGAGAATTAATTGCCCACGCCTCTGTGTTAGACTATGCATGCTCTGTGCTCTAATATTAAGGAAATAATGACTCAGAGAGAAATGAAACGTGTTCTTGTCCGGGCTGCTTTAAATGTAACGCTTACACAGTGTTCTGATGTGCTGGACCCTAAGATGTAACCCAGTCACACAGACACCTGCTCTGCCCATCAAACAAACTTACTACATCTTCCACTTTGGAAAACTACATGTTCATGCTGCCTGTTGATGGAAATAAACTTTCACTTGGCAAATTTAAAATGAGCCACTGTTGAAACTTTTTCACAGACTTTTCAGAGAGCTCTGCGTGCCACTTAATATTTTGAGAGGCACTTTTTAGCAGGTTTGCCGGTGAGTTTTGTGCCTTTTAGTGATTTCTCTCTTCCAGTCTAGAAGCAGTTATTACGGAGGGGACTACGATGGCTCCAGGCGGCTGGGCAGGAACGCGCTCTACATGGCTATTGCCTCTGTCATCATTGGGCTTCTCATCATCGCCATCTCCTGCCTTGTTCATTTTACTAAAGTAAGACGGCCTCAACACTGTAAGAAAAACTTCTCAAGTGAATTTCTGAAAACTATATATTGGAATATTGCAACTATAATTTCAGACATGAATCTACACATAGCTAATTTAATGAGTTATGTATGTAGTATTATTATTGTCATGCGTATTAGTGAAAGTCAAGTCAATGATTTTTGTTATGAATAGGGTGACAAATACAAGCCTAATCTTTTATTAGAACCTTAACATTACAGAGTAAAAGATCACATTATAGATACAATATACACTGCTCAAAAAACATTTAATGGAACACTTGGAAAACACATTAGATCTAATGCGTAAGGACATCGTTTGATGGTACTCAGTAGCTTGAGTGGCCCCCAACGTGCTTGTATGTGTGCCTGACAACATCAGGGCATGCTTCCAATGAGATTATGGCTGGTGTCCTGGGGCATCTCCTTCCAGATCTGGGTCAGGACATCACTGAACTTGTGGACAGTCTGAAATACAGCCTGGTGGCACTGGATTGACTGAATCATAACGTCCCAGAGGTGTTCTGTTGTATTTAGATGAGGCGAGCATGGGGGCCAATCAGTAGCATCAATTCCTTCCAGGGAACTGCCCGCATACTCTCACCATATGAGACTGGGCATCATCGTACACAAGGAGGAACCCAAGACACCCTGCACCAGCATACGGTCTGACAATGTTAATGTGTCCAAGCATTTCATCCTGATAACTAATAGCAGTCAGGGTGCAGTTGCATAGCCTGTAGAAGTCTGTGTGTCCTTGATGGATATACCTCACTAGACCATCACTGACCTACCACCAAACTAGTTATGCTGAAAATTGTTACAGGCAGCATAACATTTTTCAAGGCTTCTCCGGACCCTTTCATGTCCATCACATGTGCTCAGGGTAAACCTGCTCTAATCTGTGAAAAGCACACGGCACCAATCGTGAACCTGTCAATTCTGGTATTTTATGCTAAATGCCAGTTGTGCTTCATGGTGTCGGGCTGTGAGCATAGGGCGCACTAGAGGACGTCAGGCCCTCAAGCCACCCTCATGACATCTGTTTCTGAGATATTCACACCAGTGGCCTGCTGGAGGTCATTGTGTAGTTTTCATTCTGTTTCTCCTTGCACAATTGAGCAGTTACTCCTCCTGAACCTTCTACAGCCCAGTAAAGCTCTCCGGGATTTTCCTCTATTTCTTTGAGAATGTCCTGGGAGACACAATAAACCTTCTGGCAATTGATCGTATCGAGTTATATGCCTTCCTGAAAAGGCTAAACTACCTGTGCAAACTCTGTAGGCTCGACATAATATCTTGTGCTACCAGTAGTTACACTGACCCTAGCTAAATGAAAAACCTGGTGAAAAAACAGTGAGAAAAGATGAAGAAGGAAAAAAATTAGTGGCCTCCACCTGCAAAACAATTTAAATCAGTTCAATTCAATTTTATTTATACAGCGCTAAATCACAACAACAGCCGCCTAAAGGCTCTTTATATTGTAAGGTAGACCCTACAATAATACATACAGAGAAAAACCCAAAAATCACACGACCCCCTATGAGCAAGCACTTTGGCGACAGCGGGAAGGAAAAACTCCCTTTTAACAGGAAGAAACCTCCGGCAGAACCAGGCTCAGGGAGGGGCGCCATCTGCCACAGCTGGTAGGGGAGAGAGAAGGAAGACAGAATAAAAGACATGCTGTGGAAGAGAGCCAGATTAAGAGGTCTATTAACACATAGTGAGTGAGAAAGGTGACTGAAGAAGAAATACTCAATGCATCATGGGAATCCCACAGCAGCGTACGCCTATCTAACTAAGAGAGGATTCAGGGTCACTTGATCCAGCCCTAACTATATTCTTTAGCAAAAAGCAAAGTTTTAGCCTAATCTTAAAAGTAGAGATAGTGTGTGTCTCCTGGATCCAAACTGGAAGCTGGTTCCTGAAAACTGAAGGCTCTGCCTCCCGTTCTACTTTTAAGTACTCTAGGAACAACAAGTAAGCCTGCAGTGCGAGAGCGAAGCGCTCTAATGGGGTGATATGGTACTACAAGGTCATTAAGATAAGATGGGTCCTTATTTAAGATCTTGTATGTGAGGAGCAGGATTTTTAATTCAATTCTTGATTTAACACGGAGCCAATGAAGGGAAGCCAATATATGAGAAATATGCTCTCTCTTTCTAGTCCTGTCTGTACCTTTAGTGCAGCATTTTGGATTAACGGAAGGCTTTTCAGGGAGTTTTTAGGACATCCTGATAATAATGAATTACACTAGTCCAGCCTACAAGTAATAAATGCATGAATAAGTTTTTCAGCATCACTCTGAGACAGGATATTTCTAATTTTAGAGATTGCGTGACTGGAAGAAAGCAGTCCTACATATTTGTTTAATATATATAAAAAAAACCCTCCTGTTTTGGGGGTTGTCTCACTGCTGTCCCTCTAGTGTACCTGTTTAATTAACATCAAAGCAGTTGAAACTGATTAACATCAGCCGCTGTTACTAAACTGGCCAGATGAATATACCAGACGTTTATCTGGCTTGATTCAATACTCTGATTACAGTGCTCCTTTAATTTTTTGAGCAGCGTACAGCTTTTACTGTCTTTATAATATATAATATAGATTTAATTGTACATGGGAGACTTGCCACTACTGACCATCCGCTACTACATGCAATATAGAAAAATGAGAGTCATTCGTTTAGTGTAATTTGTGTTGCAGATGGATTTTTAGTCCAGTGGAAGTGGAGAGAGCGGGGAGACGAAGACTTTGAGCAGAAACCTCTTTGTACGAGCTCAGGTGATTTTCTCACACCCTCCGCCAACGAAAGGATTCAGTCTCAACTCATGTTTACTTTAGTTTACTTTACTGTCTGTGTTGTTTGTTACAAAATCTGGTGGGCGTATACAATTCAGTGACAAATGTCTTTCCAGATTCGATTGCAAAAGGCAGCTTTCCACAAGGGTGTAGACAATCTACTGTTTTTATGCTGCTCATAGCTTGAATGATTAAAAAATCCCGACCTTAATGCCTTCTTTAATGATAATAAAACCAGTTATGTCAAACCATAATGGTGGATAAAGAATCTGAAGAGATAACAGCTGATAAGAATGCAATAAGAAAATAATTTTGGCGTGTACAGTGTAACATACAAATGTATCTCTCTAAGATAGAAGCACAATTGACCTTTTTGATAACACAGAGTGTCTTAATTAGCTTCACTGTATTTATAGATAATCCCCTGCTGTACATCAAACTTGTTCCTGGAATTATTATGAAAATTATTGTGTAAACAAACCAATGTTATTTTCATTCCTGTAGCAGTTACAAAGAGCATGTGAAATGTGTGTATCGCAGTGCAGTGTATCGGTGGCCACCATGGTTCACAGAGAGACTTTTGGAAGAATAAGTAATTTATAAGAAGAGTAAATGAATTTTTCCTCTGATGTAAGAAATGTTAAAACACACAACTGTGAAATCAAATCCAGTCCCAAGTTCTGCTCCTGTTGCTTTATTTGCCTGGTGTGATGATAGATTATATACACAGCAGTTAATATAAATGTAAGCCAATGCTGGAAAACTTATATTACAAGTTATATTCCTGACTTTGTGCCTCATGTTTATGATTATCTGCAATTACTGTTTTATTTATTTATTTTTTGCATGAGACATTAAGATGTGTTACAAACTTAGACCGTGAGGTTTAAAAGTTGCGCGCGTTTAGCAGATGGCAAGGGTCTAACGATAGAACACATGAAGATACTACACAACGGGAAATAAAGTATCTTGTAATATTTTTGGGGGCTCGTCCCATATTTGGACTGGATGTTAGAATATTTGGGATTTACTGCTTTGGTGTTCACTATTTTTCTTCAGTTCTGTTTGCACGAGGCTACTACCTAAATGCATTTTTAAGAAGATATGTGTATTAAAATCAGCTCCAGACATTTCTTGGCACTTGTTTGACTTTTTCGGTCTTGTTGATCCAAAGATCTATTGCTGCAGTTGCCTTAGCTGTGCGTGCAACTACAGCTTCCTGTGGGGCCTGACAACTGAGTAAAATTTGGCATTGCAATCAAATAAAAGTAAACTCAAACCAAGCATCATGTTACATGCATTTGAGATCTCTATGTCCCTATGACCCATCTCTTTTCAACAATTTACCCTGAATACACACAATTGAAAGTATTTATACAGACTTGCACTGCCTCAAGTTCAAAACTTGAGCCTTGAACTACAACCTTCCTTGCCAGGACTTTTCCTTGTAGTTTGATATGTCGCAGCATATGTCCAGCTAAATATAGCCGATGTGCCCTCTGTGTGGCAGATTGCTCAGCCTCTCACACAGTCAAACAAAACTCATCCTTTCATGAAGCAACATAAAGTGGCCTAAAGGTGGGAGGGAATAAAGGAATGATTCAGACGGGTTTAAGCGGGAGAGTCATGATCCTGTACGTCCATTTCAGTCTCAACTCATGACTCATCTCTGTTTTCTTATTGTTGCTACTGAAAAACAAGCCTTTCAGACTGTTTTCATGTATTTCACAGCTATCTGCAGGGTAATGACGCTTTCCCTGGGCCCCAGGGAGAGACGAATTACACATCCACGCTCCACATATAGAGAAACTAAAATCTACTGTTTGCGTCTTTACATTTGGTTTGCAGTTACGTGTTTTTTTCTTCTTCTTCTTCTTCTTTCAAACCTATCTCCTACCTGCAGGTGCAATTCATAGCAGTCCCTCTGATGTAATAGGCCCGCTGCCAAGTTTCAGCAGTTATTCTAATGCACTTAACAAATCACTTTTGGCAGTAATCTTGTCCTATTATCTCCCTTTACTTGAAAGAGAAATGCAGTGTGATTGTAGTGCAACCTCTTTGATGTCACACCAAAGCAAAACGCGAAAGGACGACATGAAAAAAAAGAAAAAAGATAAAATGAGCGCGGGGATAAGGCGACTTGAAAAGCACTTTGTAAGATTATCAAGGGATCAAGACAGACTTTGTGACAGGAAACTGAAGACCTTAATATGCGCTGAAGAAAATTTCACACAAACACAATTAATTAAAATAGTTTCCATTTATGTGTTTCATGTTGCCTCAAAAAGAGATTGTGACTTCCGTCTTTGTGAGAGCGCTGCTTTTATTCTTCTGCACAAGAATAGTGAATCATATTATTTTTCAGCTTGCATTCACATCAATAATTCATCATGAAGCTGTACTGTTGTGTTGTTGGCCGCATTACAGCCAGTAAATTTGGAGAGCACTCCATGACTCATGCGAGGTGCGCATAAATAGGCCACTCAAACAAGTTGCTTCCATTAGCGCTGCATAGAGCCTTCATGTGTACATATCGCATGACACATTCCTCCTATCCGGCAGCAGTTTGATCTAGTTGGAATAAATGAAAAAGGATCACTGTGGGAACGATGCCGTGCAAGCAGAGAAAGAGCGATATGCATTTAGATACCTGATATTCAAAAACGAAAAGGCCTCAAGGTCCTTTCTTCTTTTTTTATACTAAGACTGGAATATCTACCATGCATCTGCCAGCCAGTCGGGTTGAATTCATGTCTGCTTAGTCACATATAGTTTAACGAAGACTGGAATTTAATATTGTTTGACTATTTCAGAAAGTGCTGATGTGCTGGGATTTTCCCACACAGACATCTCTAGGACTTACAGAGACTGGTCCAAAAAAGAGAAAATATCCAATGAGCTGCAGTTCTCTGGGTGAAAAAATGTCTTGGCGATGTCAGAGGACAGCCAGACTGCTTCGAGCTGATGGGGGTGTCATGCATCATTAGGAGGGGGAAACCAAGGGGGGTATGGAAATTAAAAAAAAATAAAGATATAAATAAATGAAAAAAGTAAAAATGGGCAAAAAAGAAGAATCAGAAGAGTATCTTTGAATGCACAACATGATGAACCTTGAAGCAGATTAGCTACAGTGGCAGAAGAGCACACTGGGTGCCACTCCTGCCTGCCAAGAACAGGAAACTGAAGCTACAGTTCACACAGGCTCGCTGAATAACAGAAGACTGGAAGCATGTTTCCTAGCTTGATGAGTCTCTGTTTCTGCCACAATATGTGGATGGTAGGGTCAGAATTAGGGTAAAACAACACGAGACCATGGATCCATCCTGGGTTGTATCAACAGTTCAGGCTGGTATTATCATATAATTGTGTGGAGGTTATTTTCTGCGACACCTGAATGCCAATTACCATTGTTTAAACACCACAGCTGATCTAAATATTGTTACTAACCACGTTACATCATCGTTACATTTAATGCTAACTGACTAACAATGAAATTATTTTTGTTGATGCAGAAGGTCAGCACATTTGACCAAATACATTTGGCAGTCATTTGAGAAAATGTCAGCCTGTATTTGAAGTCTGCTATGTTAATAGAGGAGCTCAAAGACACCCACGTCAACAATGATGCTGCTTGTGTCGACAATGACTTTGGCCTCGTGAAGCACTCCCAAGTCCTGATCATTACAGATGCTAATGGTAGTTTAGGTGGATGGTTGTTGAGAAAGATGATTACCCTGTTATGTAAGAATTTAATAATGTAATGTGCTCAGGCTTATGAAATAGTGCTGAAAAAAAATGTTTGGGTCAAACTGAATCACGTTTTTTTTTTCATCCTATTGTTGTATTTTTTTGTTCATTCTTTTTATGACCCTGATTTTTTTTTTTTTTTCATTTGAGACCAAAAAAAAATTGTTCTTTAAGCACAAACTAAAAATTCCTTTCTGGCCTGGCACAATTCGTCCTGTGCATGAAAACTGCGATCACACAGAACACAAATTGCTGTTAACATTTACCATGTGGGATGTACATGCAGTTAGATCTTAAACTCCACCACACTGAAAACTTTTAATGGCAACTGTACAACTTAATGATCGCGCTATACATTTAAGCTGTGTTTATTACCTGGGCAAGCAGTTAGGATGCAACAACATTAACTCCCCTGTACAACAGGTTAGATTTCCTTGAACTGTATCCTTTGACTGAAGGTTACATTTGATCCGTTCACCACAGGCTTGTTCGAGTAAATCAACATGCGGCCATTTTTCACCTGTTATAAGCTTAAGGCTATTACTCACATAACCCATTTTCAGACACACACTCCCTCCAATTTTTCTGTCATCCTCATGTCTGCATGATCACCCACAGCAATGTATTGAAAACAAATTCAACTAACATTTATATATATTACTTACACAACTGTGTGTATGAATTACATGCAGCTATACAAGCAAGTTCACGATTAATCCTGAGAATGAACTAAACATCATTAAAAGTAGAAAAGCACAACATTTCACCTCACAGGCTACGTTTTAGATTTTTAATTTCAAAAACACCATCTCTACTGTAAATGTGATATTGATGAAGCAACCAGTGTCTTGTATCCCCATCGGAAAACAGAATGACAACCAAGTGCGAGTGTGAGAAGACAAATTGTTACTCTAAAACAAAGATTTAAAATGGCTAGACCGAAAGTTTCTATGGAGTCAGTTGTACAGTACTACTACTGGGAAAGGATCTTTTTTTTTTTTTTTTTTTAATTTTCAGGGTTAAAGTTGTGAAGGGCCATATTTGAACCTAACTAGGTGGAATTCAGTAAAAAGGGGGTCTATTAAAAAGGCCGAGGCACACACAACACTGCAATCCCCACAGTTAAATAAAAGTGGAATTGATGCATGTGATGACATAAATGTATGTATTAATCACACCGCTAACTGGGAACAAACTGTGCCAACACAGTTGACTGGGTGTGCTCTGCTCTCCTGTATCTCTGCTACGTCATCACACTCTAAACAAAGGCTAATGCAGGCTTAGACTAGGCTTAGACTTCACCGAATTAAAAAGTGCAGCCAGTTTGAAAACAGATTGTTTGTGCAAACTGAACGTCCTGCAGCCTTTCAGTTCCATTCTGATAAGTTATGTTAATCAACTCTACGTGTGTGGGCGTGTTTCAGCTCAGTGCGTCGCTACAGCGGCCCCCGAGTATCTGTGCTCCAGGAACAAATTACAAAAATTACCATGCAAAGGCAACCATAAAGACTGTAACTTCTATTCAGAGACAAAAACATGATGATGTTTTGCACACATTACACATAAAAAGGGGTACATTTTAAAATACTTAAATCTTACACTGCTTGACTGCTGAAAAAATGAGACACAGCACACATAAAGTCAAACTTTCAGTACATTCAGGACTGAAACAATGATTTTCATGAAGACCTTATTTAAGGATAATTGTGCTTTTTTGGCTATTTCCTTAAATTAAATGAACACCTAAAATAGAATAGTAATCCCACTCAACCATGAAATACAAATGTGCATTAACAGGGGTGGAAAAGCCACACTTCAGGACAGCGTGAAAGACACACAGAATGTTATACAAGCTTATCTCTGCTAAACAGTTCTCAAGATTGTGCAGCACAGCACACTGCTGGACAACAGTCAGCAGAAACTGAAAGCCTCAAGAACTACATGTTGTGATGTTTAAAGCGCAAAAGAAAGGCTAAAATTAGATCTGTAAATTACAAATATTAATTCTGATAATATGCGGCATGTTGTTTGAAAGAGATGGCATGAATAGGACAAGTGCGTATTGTCCTGTGTGCGTAGACTGAAAAGCCATAACATTTTCAACACACTGGGTCCTAATTAGGCCAATCGCCAACAGTATACAGAAAGGCAAACAGTAAATAGACGTAAAATCAGTAACTGTACAATGCACAGATGCTTTTGTAAGCCTGGTAATATCTGACAATGACTCTGCGATTCCTTTTGTAAGACAGGCCCAAAGCGGCACCCTAAAGCTGGCAGTAATCATATTTGTTTGCCCTGCCATTATTCTTTTGTCCTGCAGAGGGGCCCCAAGCTAAATGCTCTAGTGTCTGACAGTGAGCCATGAATTCTTTTATATTAGTCTGATTGAAATATGTTAACATGCGCTTAGTCATCCACAGCAAACACACTACGATTCTATCAATCAGAAATGACTGTAATTGGACAAGTTTAATCAGGTAAATGCCATCATATATTGTTATAAATACTTCTTAATACACCCCAATGACCTTAAATGTGTCAAACGTGAAGTAACCTGAACAATAAAAGATCACGAGAGAGAACATTTTGATCGAATCTGCTGCAGAAACAAGTTTTTTGCAACCGAACACGATTTCCTTGTTTGCTGTTTTGTTACATGAGAGTATGCTGTGTGCTCTACACATGCCACATTACTGATTGTCTCACTCTGCTTATTCAGATATTTAGTAGTCTTGACTACATCATTGTGTTTATTCAGCCTCATATGATACTGTTACTTACAGGAATTTTCAACCGCAGTGATAAGTATGTTGTCACTTAGATTGTAGCATTGAGCTAAGCGGCAAAAGAGCAGAACATATGTCCTTATTTTTCACTTTCACTTATAAAAAAAAGCCCTCTAAAACATAAATGGATTACTATTACACTCCACAGGGTGAGGGACACTTGTAGGATCAAAGTGGACAGGGTGCTGTCAGATGCTTTCCAATTAGAAGATCAGTTATGAAAACTCAGTGTTTTGCTCAGAGTTCGACGAACCATGTCCTTGATTGAGTCTTAATTTAAGTTCTCAGTTTGATTTCCAGTTTCTTGCTTTTGATGGCTGAAATTATTTGTTTGGCCATACTGTGCACTGCGATGCAAGGCGGAAGTCATTGTTTTGTCTGACTGGCAGCTTTGCTTGTTCCCCGTAACAACCTTCACACCCCCTCCTCCTGTCTGCAGCAGGAGGCCTGTGTAATTACATCCAAACCATTCCCCTCTCCCTACGCTTGATATCACTGCTGACATCCACTTGCACGGCCCCTCCTCTCTCGCTCTCTCTCTCTCTCGCCCCTCTGAATCTCTGCTGTTGGAGAGCTCTCTGGCAGACAGTGCGCAGTCCTGCCTCGTCTTCAGTTGTCTGTAGTGCAGCGGAGCAGGTGGAGAAGGAAAAGAAATGGGGGAGACAGAAGGGAGAGCAGTAGAAAGAGCATGGCAGACAGCTGGAGAGGGAACTGTTATCCATGTGAATAATGGAAGATGGCTGAATTATACGCTGGGATATTTATTCAAAGAACAGTAGAAAAACTGATGCCTCAGTGTGTCGGGTAAGTGTACAACTACTGTGAATGTAAGACTCTGCTCTGTAACAACACACAGTGTGATAAAAACAAATGTGAAAGTCTTGACATTCTTAGTGCTGTGAAGTTAAGCTTGTTGCTAGAATTATGTTTTCCATAGGACTGGGGCCAGCCTGTGCTATTCAAGTACGTGGCGAGTTATGAGATCAGGGGGAGATCACCAGTTGTGATTGAGGTATCCTCCTTTATCACCTAAGAGTAAAAAAAAATGGAGCTACCTTTCCACCTGAGGATTGAAGGCTGCACCAAATCCAGATCAAATGCTCTGTGACTTTATCAGATCCACCTGTCACACTCTGCAGGCAGCCAAGTCTCCTACTGCACATGTGGGGGTATGAAATCAACTGACGCAGGGGACTCTGATTAACATGAGACTGATAAGAGGTGATAGCGAGTCACTTACATGCAGATATTTGAATGGATTTTATTTAATCATTTTTTTAAAGCTCTCAATGCGTCTGAATAGTTAGGCGAGACAAGCAGATTTAAGACTGACTGATACAAATCATGCTAGATTCAACTGAGTCACGTGAATAACACAGAGAGGGTTATATCCATGTGATTCACCAGGTTTGAAGAGGCGTTTTTTTTCTCATGGGGGGCGGCTGTACGTATGCTATTCAGCACTAACTTGAGAATGCCGAGCAAAGACCGGGACAGGCCTCAAATATCAAGATCAGTGATGAGTGATGATTGTAGTGCCTTAAACCCTTGATGCCTCTGTGCCTTTACAGGATGTTAGCAGTATGCAAAATAAAGTGGCGTGTATTTCATCTGCAATAAAACTTTCACAAATAGGATGAAATAATTGGATGTTTTTAGAAAGACTCAAAAAGCGATCTCCGGGAGAACACTTTTCACTCACAACATAAGTTCACTGTTCATTGGTAAATGCTTTTCTAGTGTAAACATCTTGACATGCTAATCCTCCAAATGGGAATATAATGGGAGTGAATTTATGGTAATGAAAATGTGCATCTACATTAGCAAATGGTCCACCTTATTACAGATGTTCAGTGGAAATATTGTCAAGGAAGTTGAGCACAGCAATTATGTATGCATGTAGGTGTGAGACAGAGAGAGAGAGAGGTAGGGATGGAGTAGGTTAGTACAATATTGGTGAATCAAAGTGCACAGTGTGCAATGAGCTTGTAGCATGTGAGTGATGCATGGAAACAGAATGCGATTAGTAGGAATGCACAGTCCATTGGTTGAGTAAAAAAACACTTTTGGCTTAGTAGCAATCACAAACTGATATTATTGCTTCAAAAGCAGCACTAACTCTATTAGCTGTGGTTGTGGAGCGAAGTCCAGAGGAAATTGAATTCTCGTGTGCAAGCAGAGCTGGCGCATGTAAAACTACAGTGGCCTGCAATCAATTTGGATCAACGTAGCAGCGGCTGTATAAAATTTAAGCTTAACACAGTGGATATGGTGTGCATAATTGTGTACAAATATGCTCCTTTTCACTGCCTGTGTAGCCACTCAGCTGGAAGGGAAGGCTTTCATATAGCTCCAAACAGATGTTCCATTCATACCAGGGGTGGCTAACCATCATGACCGATTTAATGCTATTTCCGTTATTTTGTGTTTAGACCTTGTGGATGTGTTGTTTTTAGAGTTTGCATGACTGGAAACAGTGGTGAGGTTTACCTACCTACTGCGCCCTAGAATCCTCTGGCCAGAAATTATTTAGTGTTTACGAGTAGCATTTATGAGCTAGTGTTAAAGTTCAACATTTGTTTTGAAAGTAAGTTCAATATAGCAATATAGGACCAATTTAGTTCATGGTCAACTGAGAAAATCCTTGATAAAAGTACTTTATCTAGATATTCAATGCTCACAATAAAGCCAGCTAAACTAAGTTTAGCTGACTGTTCTCAGGCAAACAAGGCGACTTATTATATTAAACAGTAAATTTTACTCTGGTGAAATATACGATTTTTTGTAGGGGAATGAAAATTATTCTTTTTTTTTTTAAGTCAACAGTCTTCTTAAAGTAGGGTATTTCTGTCTATTCAGACAATACACTGCTTTTCTCTTTACAAAAAGTTATGATTATTTGTTAATTTTCATTCCCCTACAATATTATGCTTTGTTTCTACGTAGTAGTTAAAAATGAGCATGCTGTACTTTTTTGAAAAATCTTATAAATTGCCTTCAGTTCAGTAATGAAGACAGCATTTTTTTGTGAGTCAGTATTCTTGCAAAGGGTTTCCTCAAGTTTTCTTTCTCAAATGGCTCAAAAGGATCATTGATGATCAAGTACAAAGCCATGGATGTGATCATAGCATCTACATTAACTATCCTGACACAGATCACCAGACCCAGCGTTTGAGATATAAGAGTTTTATTTTAAAATACGCTCTCCAGGACTGTATTTTACTGAACATTAAATTTCAAGAAGAAATAAAAGATTGAGTTACAGATATGAGCTGATTATCTTTCCTTAAACTTGTTTTTTTTGGTGTGTGTGTGTCATTTTGAAATGAGAAAGCTAAGGAACTGAGCTGATGTATTATCACAATAAAGCTCCACAAAATGGAAGGATACTGAGACTGTAGTCATTACACTGTGAGGAGGAGGAGCGATGCCATCGTTTTGTCTTTAGACTTTGTTTTTTCCCCCTCTTTATTTAATTGTTGGTGCCTCCCATGTTAGCTTAACCTGTATTCAATTAGTTCTTTGTTTGTTTCTAATCCTGTCCCTATCATTGCTGTTTATCAGTTGGCCTGCACAGCCTTTGTTTACGCCTGCTTCCTCTTATCTGCTTCCTCTGTTCTAGTGTGTTCCTGTGTTTAGTTCCTCATGTTTTTTGAGCGTGTTCGAGGTTATTTGGGTTTACAGCAAGTCAAATTGAAATTAATCTTTTGTTTATATATCCTGCCTATGTGTCTAGTGTTTTGATCCTCATCCCTGTGCTCCTCTATGACAAGCAGGAGGGGGTCCTCGCATACCTCCTGCTGTGTCTGTGTGCACTCTCAAATGGTGACTTCTGTTATAAAAGACATTAATTTGATGGACATGGCATTAAAAAACATAGTGTAAATGTTACACATATATTAATATATAGTATAAAACAAGAACAGGAAGGAGAAGGAGACTGATTGAAAAGATCGATGAGTTAACTGAGACATAGTGTGCTCCACTTTCCATTTCATGCTCCACAGGTGTTCAATTATTCCTAATTGTTCTATTTGTTTCTCTTTTACAGACAGTGGCAGGCGTTTACTGGAATCATAAGCAGTGTTTTGATAATACAGACTATTGTGAAATCATCACCACCAGAAAGTGCTGCGAGCCTCCTCTGTATGTCGGAGCACTGATGTGTCACCGTAAAGAAGCTATCAGGAAAAACAAAACCTTGAGGAGTAAACATTCATCTTTGAAGTGACACATACAAGCCAACCTCCCTGTGCTTGTCTTCTCTAAAATTTCAGCACAATACAGCGTGTGCATTGTGTAACACTCCACTTTGATGTTCATCCTACATATTAATTTTACCCCACAATTATTAACAAAATTAATTCTATGATGGGGATATATGTTCAATCATTCTGTGGGTATCACCTCCAGATTCATGCTTTCTAAATAAATATGCTGCAGCTCGGTCTTACTAATGAACTAAGGACATCATGGAGCCAACTTAAAAGTTCAAATTTAGGTTAAACATCACTGGGAACTGCAGTCTAGTCTTAAATATGGAATCAGAAGAAAGCACAGGACTGTCCACAGCTGCACTGGTGGCCATCGCCTGTAACACCTTTGTTGCCATCCTCCTTCTCCTCCTTTGTCTAATCCTCTACCGAGCCTGCAGGGTTCCTTCTAGCCCAGAGAGGCAGCCTGTGCTGGCTCCGAGTGAAGCAGAAACCCAGCAGATGAACGAGCACAAGTACCTGTTAACCTCCTGACTGATGAAGAATGAGTCAAATGTAGCAACAAGCTATGACCTCAGCGTACTCCTCCACAGGAGAGGGGACTGAAGGAGCACTGAGCCTGACTGCAAGCAATAACTAAGCTTGTCCTCTCCTAGCATAAAAAAAAACAAATAAAAAAAAATCAGCTGTCGATCTAATATCAGAAACGACCGTGCCTCACAATAACAGCAAGGATGATTTGTGATGGAGTGAGAGAACTATTTTTAAGCGGCGATCACTTGTCAAATGTGGTAACTGGTTTGACAAAACACACGGGGGAGTGCTGGTGCGAATTTATGTTTAACGCACACACAAACAGCCTCGAGAGGAACACATGGTCACAAGGATGTCTGCAGGTTATGCACAGACTGAGAGAAAGGAGTGTTCAGTACATTAAGAATGACTAGCACTTGTTGTACTAAATATATATCCTCTTATTTCATATGTTGGCCTGAAAAAAAAGAGAAACAGTCTATTACTCATAACAGGGATTTGAGCCCTGTGGAGTGTGTGCGTGTGTGTGTGTGTCACTGTCACTCATAAATATCAGTGGACTGTGAGGCACAGTGCTTTTGCTAAGGGTGTTGCATAAGAGCTCGAGATGCTTAGTTGCAATATGTGTCCTCTTCAATAGCGGCCCTCACAATGACATCTGCCTGTAGCCATGTGTGACGGGGAGCTCGCTCTGGACAGAATCACACACTGATCACGTAAAGATATTCAGTTTTATAAACATCCCATTTCAAATTATTAAGACCTAACCACTTCTTCACTTTTCACAGTTGAGATCACATGTACAACAAAAACGAGTAAGAAAGAAAAGGCTCCCAAAATATATTCCTACTCCAAAATATACCTACAGCTAACAGACTTCTTTTCATCAATAGCATCCACATAGTAGAATGCAAAGCATAATATGAAACGCAATATGACTAAAGGATTAAGTTCAGAAAAAACATATATTAGAAAAATATATATTAGATATTATTAAGTTAAATAAAAGGTTGATTGAATCACCAATTAAAATACTTAATTACCACATAATCCAGAAACTTGCTGAATACCACTTAATAATTATGCATAAAAGTCAGTGGCCTAATGGTGAAATTATTTGCTAGTAGAGGTTCAGTGACTTTATGACCTTTGTAGTAGAAGTGCTCTTCCTAAAGACTTGACCACACTTCCACGTAATCCTCATGTGTTATAGTCGTAGCTACAAGAACCAAGAAAGCTGAAAATAAGCAAACCTGGCAGTGCTTTAGCCAAACTTCCACCCTATATGCTTCCTATTACTGCAATAACAACATAACTATATAACTGCAGCCACATTTTCATTACTATAACACAGGCAGTCTCATTTATTACATATCTGCAAACATGATCAGGCAGCCTTCTCCAACCACACTTGCAGAAATTGTAATGTAATGAATTACACATAAGGGAGAAATTGCTGGATGTGATCACAAGTAGACCCAAAGGATAAAGGTGGCAGAAAGACAGAAAGAAAAAGAGCTTGGGAGACCGAGGCAAAATGTGATTCCAGGTGAGCACCAGAGCACTGGGCGGCACTTTACTGCAGATCATTAAGAATGAGAGGAATAAAAACAAAAAAAAAGGCCGGCACCATTCAGTAGATGGAATATTAAAAAAGTCTACCATCCCTGGAACGGTGCCCAGGACAATGTGTGCCAGTTGTTTGGATGTGGTCCACAAGTGCCCAGTCTAGTAGGGTAATTTATCTCCCTGTCCAATGCTGTGACTTTCCCCCTTGCAATTTAGCTTAATTAACTTGTACCATACACGTGCAATGAGTTTTATAAATGCCTGCAGAGGAGGTCAGACAAGTCATAATGCCTTGTTAATGTGCACCGAGAACAGCAATTTCATGTGATTATGAATAAATGATCGACATCTTAACTTAAGCTGGAAGAACACATTTTAATAAACATATACATTTGGTTTTGTTGTCATGTGATATTTACTAATTAGTGTGAACAAAATGAGTGTTTTTTTTATATGAATGGTAATAAGACACTTTATTTGTTTTTGGCTTAGAAGACAATGTGGCCACCTTAACCCGAGTTTTGGTCTGGTTCTCTTAGCAGGCTGAGGAGCTTCTCCATCTTCGCTTTCTCCACTTCTGGTCCCTTAGGCAGCTCATGACCTTTCTGGGCCTATAGACATCACACACACACACACACACACACGCACACACACACACAGATGAGAAATTACTTGACCTTATGCTTACCAAGCACTGAAGGAAACCACAAACCCAACAGGGAGTTAAAGAGGATGGCAAGATAATAAAAGTAGACAGAAGTTGAAATGGATGCAAGGTCAATAGTAGCAGAGATTTTATGTTAGTCTACTGAATATAGTGAAATCTGCTATAGAGACACAGAGCTACTGCCTAAAGGGCAAATTTGAAGCCATTTTCCAAAGTTATGGTGAGATGACATTATATCCTCCTGGGTGTAGTAAATCACAGCCTCTAAAGAGTGATAATGCGCCACAGCTTTAGTTCTGTTTTGCTGCAGGAGTTCATTTCACTTCTGTGAGAGGATATTTATTAGAACTTCTCTTTATCAAAGCTCCTCTACAATTGTTACAGGCTTTACTCATACTTAATACGGCTTTGATTTAAGAGGCCCAACAGAATGAACCTCATAATGCCAAAAAAAATACAATAGCACACGGGCATATTAATGAGGAGATGCAACTGCATGAATTAACCAATGATATACTTGTATATATCTGTTACACTGTAACTACCAATCTACAATAGATATTACTTCATCTAAATCATTATATTCCTTTCCTTTCAATAGGCCAAAATTGCTGAATACAATAAAAAAGGATATTAGTTGATTAGGTAATCTCTTGCAGGTATTGGCTACACACCCTGTTGTGAATGTCTGTGTTGTGATGAAGTTGGTTTAAGCCTTCTAAAGTGTTGCAATTTTATTAAAAAAAAAAAAAAAAAGTATTTCTGTGTGATTTTCTTGTGAATTTTAAAAGTTTTTAAATTTTTCCCTATACAACTTTAACCCTGAAAATTTGAATCTCTCTCTCTCTCTCTCTCTCTCTCTCTCTCTCTCTCTATATATATATATATATATTCAAGCCACATATGTGAAAGATAAAATAAATAAAGGCTTTTCTGAGATGTACAAATAAAAATGTACGTAATAAACCAATATTTTCCCGTTTGGTAAAAGAACACAGTAAATAAGATATTTGCTCAACAAATCAATCAGAGAAAGCAGCTGAAAATGCTTTAGGGCATAACACAGTTATAAATAAGCAGGAACAATGTCTGTTTTTATGCTAATTAATGATCAAAGGGGGATCATGGAAATGCTTTTTGAGATGATGAAAATGGAGGACTTTGTATATAAAAAGTGCCATTTTTCAAAATCCTATGGAAATAACTATGTAATCAGTTCTGAAGTGAAGCACCTGTGAACGTTTTATCCTACTTGTGTTTACCAACACAAACACTGTTAATATTAAAAGCAAAAAAAAAATGTATGTGCTGTAATGTTTAAAGTATCAGTATGTAGGTGGGAGGCAGTGAATATTTCTAGAACAATTCATAACTGAATCAGTAAAAAATGACAGCTGAGCAGACAAGTCCTCAGTTTAACCCTGGAAAAAATATCTTTGCTGTATATTTCACTGTGGCTATTTTAGCATTTGAAATAGACAAAGGTGTTCTTTTAAGAAAGACCATCGTATCTCAACATAATATATCTCTACAATGATGATTTTTCACAGAGCAGAGTGAAAGGCTGACAACTCAAAATGAATAAAACTTCAAAACATAAATGTTTCTTCTCAAATTCAATGTATCGTGATTTATTTTTCCAAATACCTATTTTTCTGGTTATTTTACCAAAAGCGTAAAACGACAGACGTCTGTTTATAAAATGAATATGCACTAATTTTCCCCATTTACTGTAAGGCCTTAAATTTGATGTCTTTTCATTTTCTGGCAATGCTACACGAATCCTGTAGCATTGGACTATGGACTCACTGAGTAACATGGCAGAATCTACTGGACAGTACAACTTTAACTTTGACATAAACATCACATATCTTCGGACAATTTTATCTAATGCTATCTAATCAATGAATGTTTATTGCTGAGGTGTGCGTTGCATATTTTCTATGTTGGACACTAAAAGCTGGAGTTCAAACAATGACTTGAGGAGAAGAGAAGAGCATTAAAAGACAACAGAAGGCATGTTGGACTCGTTTATAGTACGAGAGCCAAGAAGATGGTCTGCTTTATAGAAACCCTTAAAATTGGTAAGTGCAACACATTGGCTAGTTTGGCTAGACCACTCTGTCACTGTTTTGGGTATATTTATAGCCCATCGTGCTCATCGTGCTAGTTTTGGTAGGCTAACATACGAATTTTACAAGATATATTATTGATAATATTAACTGTGGGTGTTACTGTCTTATGCTTATTTGCTTCACTAGCTTCCAAATTGCTCTGAGCCCTGTCACTGGTGCTGAACTGAGCAATTATTTCCCAATTGTATGCTTTAGGGCTACGGTCTTAGGTCGCTAATGAGGTAGCGTTGCGAGTGTGTGTATGTGTGTACATGCCTTGTTATGCTGTACTTTTACAAACTGTGTTTATGCGGGCAGGTGAAAGGGACCTGTTTATGTTTTGGCGATACCACGTATAATGCAGCATGCATATTACACTGCTCATTAGAATTTGTTCTATTTTACATGCACCATTGTGAACAATGCACAGGAAGAATAGAGAGGCTGTAGGGCTGACTTTAAATGTGTCCTGATTAAAGTGTTGTGACTCAGAGTGCCACTCGGTTCGTTTTATGTTCAGACGGAGTGATGTGATTACTCCACAGCCCATTAACCACTAGCACAAGTGGCCACAGCGTCTTCAGGGACTTGTAAATTGTAAGTTGACTAAAGTAAATTTTTGATTTATGGTTTTACCATTTTACCCTTTATTTTTTTCGAAATGTTTTAGGATTCTGTGAAAGTCATTCTGAGAAGAGAAAACCATGCCCTCACTATACTAAAATCCCAAACTCAGAGCACTCAATAATTTTCTGAAATAAATGCTATAAGCTTTCTTTTATATTTTTTTGCTAAGAACACTACACAATGAGGATAATTGTTAACCGGGGTAAATATACAAGGGAAAAAAAGCAACAAAGGCAATTATTAATGCTAATGGGGGGTGGGGATGGGAGAGATTTGCTATTTAGTAAAATTAGCTTGGGGTCATGACACTGGAATGAAATAATTATTCGATTTACTTTAACTGATGTGGAACAAGTGGAAGTCGTGAATGGTGCGGTAAGTTTGTTAAGACTCTAACCTTCGGCTTCTTGCGAAGGTTGGGAGACAGTTTGAAGCTGGTGACGTGGCCTTGGTCATCACCCACTATGATGACAGGATGGATGGGATTAAACTCTACATGGGTCAGCTTGGTCTTCTTTCTGTCCACCACCAGCTGCTGGCAGATCGCCTCGTATTTGTTGACGCTGAGGTCAAAAACATGAACCTGAAAAAGAGGAGTGATCATACCAGTGCATGGGTTTATCGATCTTTTGATAGTTGTGACACTGATTAATTAACTCACATTTCAGCGGTAAATTAAAACAACACTATTTGTGTGTGCAAAGATACATCTCATAAACAGAGAACAATATATGGATTTGAGGGTCTCCAGGAAGTCTTCAGATATTTGAAGTAAGTAAGGGCTGAATGTGTTTCTTCTTTTGCTGGTGCACAGTTCTCTGCAGGGAGGCAAGACTGACCATCTGGTGAAAGGATGGGTGTTCCTAGTAATTCAGTGAGTGTGCACTGCTGTCCATGTGAACATGTGTGTTTTGTGTACTGTGTTGGCAGGTCCAAGATGCCAATGAGTTTACAGCCATTGTTATCCAGAAGAAACCAGATCACAGATATTTTTTTCTGTTTGAGTGCATTTTACACAATTCCACTCCAAAGCGCAGCCCGCTCCTTTTACACTGTCTGTGTGCATCAGCTACACACAAACTGTCATAGTCATCATTTGTAACCAGTCATCATACTCTACCAGGGCATGGTGACTTTCTGCAACCTCTTGTCACTGCAGCCATTAACTACGGTGTTTTTGCTGTTCACATTTAAGCACTAATGTAACATTAGTCATGGCTGATTGCAGGGCACAGACTACGTCTGTAATTCATGCAAGAACTTGAAGCAGAGAGACATTTTACTGTGATGAATTTATACTTCTAAAGTGCCAAACCTATACTGGAGAGAACAAAGCATTATATAAAAATGACTTCTTTTTTTTTAATAGATTAATAGTTTAACCACTGTAATCTATTCATTGCGGACTCGGTGGTAATGAAATCAAATGTGCAAAGGATTAAAATACCTCACAGAAAACTTCATTTAACTTGCATTGAAAATAACAAGACTTTTTTTTCACCTGACGGCTAATTTTAAGCCTAAAATCCAAAATTTGCACAAAAGTTATGCAATAAAAGATGCAGCAGTCCGTGTGCAAAAGGTTAACAGCAAATGCACGGGAAGAAAATATGGACTTGAAGGCTAATAATGTGCAGATGAGCCTGGAATTTTTATTTTTTCATGCTGACACTTTATTTCCCTGACAGTCGGCTCAGATGGAGAGGCAGGGACAGATAGAGCGAAGAGATATTTGTTTGCACCACACAAGTCTGTGTCATTCTTACACCTCAGCCCGCCAGGCAAGTCATTATCCTTATGAACCCATGCACACAAGCACGTACGCATACATGCTCTCTCTCTTTCTCACACACACACACGTGCACGCACACACAGTGTCTGACATTTTATAGTGTGGAGACAACAGTGGCAGGTCAGGTTGTCATCAACAGTATATACACGTCAGGGAGGACACAACTCATGCTGAGTCACTCAAGGCTAATCAGACACTTGTCACAGAAAATTGCAAATGTACTGCAAGGAGACTGGTATCCTAGGGAAGATTATGCTGATTAACATCACGCGCTGAGACCCCAACAGTGAACGTGATGTTGTTGTCATTTTGTCATTCTTTAAAGTCTGAACCACATGTCAGGGACCACGTTGCCTTTGCTTGAGCTGAATGTAAGTTGTATTTATTTGAAAGTGTGGTTGAATCTATGTCAGGTGATATTTTAGTTTACAACAATAAATATTAGTGCATGCATACTCAATAATCATCAACTATGTAAAGCTGTTTATACCAAAACGTCCATATACCAACCAGCCCGGCAAGATCCATTCAATTTTGAGCTGGGAAAAAAATGTCCAGTCACAATCTTGGCACTTGTGGTTTTTAAAGAACAGGATATTATGTGAAATATATGCCGACTTATGAATTTAAAAAGAGTTTTTAAAATTTTTAAAAATGGCTTTTGATCACGTTTTAGAGACTAAAATACTCTGGAAATCACAAACCTTCTAGAAAAAGCACTTCATCACATTCTTTCATAGAAGATATTTACAATTAACCATTTAAAGTGTTGATATATGCAAGTCTTACAAATAGCAACATGTATAGGTATGATAACAAATTGTGACTTTTGTGTGAAAATGAATGGTTTCTTGCGTAAATGTCTGATCAAGACCTGGGCTTGAATGTAAAATGATTTCCATAATTATGATGGTGGGCATACTACAGGGCATATTGTGACCGAATCCTGGCACTGGAGAGGACGAGACACACATGCACACACTGCCACATAAGGTGTCTCTCAAATTGCTCAGCTCTCATTTCCTCCCTGTCACTCTCACTTGACTTCACACTAGCACGCTGGACAGGAAATGTGTCAGACACAACACTCTGGACTTTTATAATGTGGCACAGACTGTGAAGGCAAACAGATGGGGACAGCTTGCAGCCATACTAAGAAAATATGTGGAGATAAGCAGCACAGCATCCACTGAAATTACTTTTGGCTGAAATCAATAACTACAGGGAGAGCAGGAAGCGCTTTTGCTACATGGAGCAGTGTTTGAACAAACTTGATTGCCTGAGGCCAGGCCGAGGGCTTAGCCAACTGAGTCTATAACTATATTATGAGGATAATAATAAAGTGGGTGGCAGGTGGTAGCTGGTGCTGCTGTTTGTTATCTCACATGTTCAGTCTGGAAAGTGTCAAGCTTGAGACATGAGATAACTAACGTTGTTGGCTTTGTCAATCTGTTTCAAACATAGGTAACCTTCACATTTATGTACCTGATGACAGCTGATAGGTTCAAATGCCATTGAAATAAAGGAAAGAAGTGCAAGTCAAAAAAAGGACTTCAGGTAAGCAGCACATGTGTGGTGGCTGCAATCACAATTTTCAGACAGGCTTTTAGCGCCTCATATAGGTCTGAAACTGGCTGTAAGTCTAAACTATGAATATATTATATTTCATAGGTAACCACACTGTTAATCAATTAGCTTGACACAGATCAGTTGTGATATCTAAATGTTTCTAGTCATACATGCAATTAGCGCATTCTTGATAAAGCTAAGCATCATCCAAACACTGTAGTTTAGACTATTCCTTGGGCCAAAACTGTCACGGCTGCCGGGGCAAGCTGTGAGATGTTATAGATAAAGGACCCAAGATGCAGGCAACAACTGATGTAGAGAGTGCGAGTTTATTTACAGCGTGGAAAGTGGCCAAAAACAGGCAATGAGGCATGGGAGTTACAAAAGGAACCTAAACTTGGGAAAACTAAAGAGCAAATTAACATAATACAAAATGACGTGAAGGGCAGAGAGATGCAGACCACTAACACCATGAAACGCCGAGTTGAACGGAGATAAACAGACGAGCCGACAACGAGCACACACTGACACCCACTATATATACACACACACAAGGTAATCAGGTAATGACACACAGGAGGGGAGCACAGCTGATTCTAATTCACAAGACGACAGGAAGACACAAGATAACACGATGATAACAGACACAGACCTTAAGTAAAACAGAAAATTCATAAACACAAACTCAGGGACACAAACAACGCACCAGGGGAATGACACAGAAAATAAACCTAGAACCCCGATAAAGTGACCAATATACTAATAAAGGATCATCATGAAGAAATTAAACATCAAATACAATAAACACTGTGCTAAAGTCAACGAGTCAACGACCCAGCAACCTGACCAAAACATACCAAAGCTATTAGGCTCATGCTGCGGGTTGCAAAATTTAGGAAATATTTTAGAGCAATTCTTACTGTTCCATCTGTTGTAACAGCGGCAAACACAGTGGACGAGTATGGAGACCAGGCAACATCCCCAACCTCTGCATGTAGGTCAAAGATGAACATTGGAGTGCTGGAAAAACATCAATACATTACACTGGAGAGGAAAATATGATTTTCATTATACCGCATGAGACACAACATGTCTATAAAATTTAGACAAGAACATTTACTTGTTAGAGTCTAGAGAGAAAAAGGCTCTCAGTATAAACGTATGACCAGTTGCCATAAAGAACAAATTGGTTTCGTAACATAAAGCAGAACGTTATTTCTATGATCCACCTGTTTCCAGACACCAATGCCTAATCAGAGCTAGTCAGAGAAAATGTATGGACATCAAACAGAAGGTTGCTTCACACCATTTCCCCTCATTATTAACTTGTAGAACAACACCGGAAAAAAATGAAAAAATTAGATATTTCTAAAAGTTGGAACTGAGTACCTGCAGGTCCTGTTTAAATATTGAGAAGAAAGAGAGCATATGCACGTGTCTGTGAAAGCGAGCAAAAAGTAATTAACACTTTTATAGGTTGTAACTTTGCTAACAATTTGCACATGCAGCATGTGGGTAACTGTTGTTTGATTCACTACGGCAGGACCTAATTATCTAACAAATCCCTGAGACGGCCTTCTAGTCAGTTTCTGCAGTGAAGCAGAGCTCAAATGGCTCTGTTCAGAGTTAAGCATGTTTACTTTCAGCCAGATAAGAAGAAAAAAAAAACCCAAACGCCCTGTTTGGGTGCCAAAAGATGGTTCTGCAAATCAATCCATGTCAAACAGGCCTGCAAACACAGCCGTAACTCCAAAAAATTAAACAAATTGTCTACCTTTATTATGAAAATCTGTGATCTGTTGTTCACAGTTTTGTTTCCCACCACCCAATTTTTTTTTGGCTACAGACAATACACCCAACTATTCACAAGTTTGGACAAGTGGTGAAGTATTATCTTTGCCTGGTGGAACTGTCAAAAAGGGTGCTCTCTTGCCATTGTTTATAGAAGCTGAACTAAATGATTTTTTTGCATTCAGATGACAGATGCACTGAGTGTAAATCAGTTGTGAGTGTTTGATGCACAACATGCAAATGGATAGGTGCAGAATATGTATAAAATGAGGTGCAAATTGTTAATAAAGCTGACACGAAGTCATTTAGGAGATGTTTGTTTACAGCTGAACGGTACTGCACACTCCTGTAAATCAAGAGGCAGAGCTACCAGGATTCATGATTTACATTCTAGTCGTTAGATCAAAGTGCAAATTTTGCAGACTTTTTATGTGATAAATAGACTTGATGCATCACTTTTATAGAGCGACAAGGACCTTAGTTCATTAGGGAACAGCAAATGACATCTCTGACAGTTTCACTGGTTATATGAGCCTCAGCAAAAGAAGGGCTCCCACGTCCCACCTATGTGGTAGAGTTCATGAATAGTTGTTTTAGCCATATCATGTCCCTTGTTTCGTTAAGATGCTTTATTGTAAATCATACTTGAAAGTAATGTAACTGTAATAATAGGCAGATGATTACTATCATCATTCATTCAAGCAGCCTGTGTTGGCAAGTCGTGGGAAGCACTTTGGATTAGTCAAATAAAGTCAGGAAATGATGCTGGGCCATGATGGCTATAAGAAGGTAATAAAGACTAATATGCAATACGAAAAGCTTGCAGGATTGATGATTAGCTTTTCTTTCTTTAGTGAATACACATAGATATTTGTAAGATCATTAGTAGAGTTGATAAGAAGGATGACATGAAGATTTTACTTGTAACTGTTACTCTATAACTAACTGCAACATGTTTCCTGTAAACAAAAGTCAGGAATTTCTCCTATATTTTCTTCCGGGTAGAAGAAGAATCAGGATGAATGAGATTATTATCATGTCGTCTTTTTTTCAAATAATTCTCTGTAAAGCCTAGAGATGATTGCAGTAGATCAGACAGATCATTGTAAAGTGTCTACAGTGAAAATTATGTCCTATTTACAGCTGATGCAAGTATTTCATCTTTCACAGTTTCAGTTTGTTTGAATCTTACTTGATAGTATGATCCCAGATTTTGACAGTCCAGTCTGAACTGCAAGAGATGAAAACGTTTGGATGGAAGTGGTTCCACTTTACAGTATCCACCCCCATGCTGTGGGCATCATAGGTTTCCAGAAACTGGCTTGAATACGTCTTGGAGCACTAAGAAAAGAAGGCAAAGTCTTCATTTGGACCAAAAATATGGTATAAAGAAAAATAAAAAGTAATATGTCTGATGTCACCAACTTCAGATACCAAAGTTTGTTGAATAGTCAGAGGACAACTACAAAACAACTTACTACATTACTATAAAGGTATCTAATTAAAGCCAATAATTATAGATTCTTCACTACCGCCAACAGATTTTGTTAAAATGTAAACATTTCCTTACTCAAGAGTGGTAGTTTTAAGGACTCAGATACCTCATTGGTGTCTCCAGTGTATTAAATATGTGAAGAACCCATGTTTGTCAAGTTTGTCTCCATGACTTGAGCTACATTGACAGCTAATATAAAATTCATTTAAGTACAATAGCTTGTTTTAATCTAAACTAACAATTGCATTTCACTTTAGCTCAACTTTGAATTACCTTTTACATTTCCAATATCTGGCACTGACAGAACAGAGTTTAAAAAGAGCCAAATAGCAGAGATTTATAGACAGGACAGGTTAGACAGTCTGGGATAAAACCAGCTTTATAGGGTGTTGCAGGACTGCTATAAACCTTTAAATTCATTCTCTAATGGCATACTGATTAAAATATACACAATATAATTATGTATATGCCTCTTTTTGTATTATAATTTGTAAAACAAAAAGTAATTTAATTAAGCCAAAGTACAACATAGCCTAATAAACCCTCCTCTAGCACATTAAATTAATGACTGGTTTTACTTTTTGGGGATTCAACCTACAGGATCAAATGTTATTAATTTATAATCATAAATAACTTAATTTTACAATACTGTCTTCTGGACAGCATGGGAAAAGGCCTGCGTGAGTAATTACATAGAAATGATAAATTATCCTCAACACACGCTGCATTCTCTTGGCACGGCAATGTGAGATACCTCCCACTATGTTAATTTTCATCCACTTTTGATCTGTGCATTAATATCTAAAACGTTCAGACATTTCTGTGCTAATAAATGAATAATAAGATCCAGGAAAACTAAAGAAAACATTTTACAGGTGTCCTAACACTGTGGTCCCAAGCCAAAAAATGTTCACATCCCACCTTCAGCAATTTTTATCAAAAACACTGTCAGTCACATTCGTCAGCCTCCTAGCTTCCATACACCTATGGTATCAATTTGAAAATCCTATGTTACCTTGTTTTCAAGTTATCACATTCACAAACTTAGGTGTCCGTGTCACCTGCCCGACTTGTGGGGTGACGAAAATACCCCATCAACCTTTTATGGACAATGGGTAGAAACCTTCAATGACTAAAGTTAAATTAAATGAAATTACTACTCCTGCAAGTAGGGCTCACCTCACGGTCTGGGAACAACTGTCCTATAATAACCAAGCCCTTCAGAAGAACAGCATAGAGCACAGAGGAAAGAGACACAAAGGGCCTCTTCTTAAAAAGAGACATTAAATGCTTAAAATTAAATCCATGAAGTTCTCAATCCTCAAATAACAAATTGAACATTCAAATGTTTACGCCTCAGTACCAAGTGTACCAAGAACAAAATGAGCTACCATCCTTCAGAACAGATATGGGCAGATGGTGTAAAGCCATGATAATCCTTATAGCTCTTAAGGGTTGTACAGACAGACAACAGCAAGAAAAACTAAACTACAGCATCCTTTGATCAGATTGATAGCAGGGTGTAGCATGTATTAAAATAGCTTATAACACGTTCATCTATGCATGTAAACTTTGTTTAGCATTAAGGTTTATTATATGATTTCATATGAGCTTATGCATTATAGACGCACACAGCTATAATGTGTATGTCTATTGATTCATACTTAATGTAAAGCCCTTTAAAATAGTTAAATGAACTGAATAATTCATATCCTTTTAATAATTAAGCTTTCTAAAGCTGTTTTTGTCATTTTTAGGTTAACATCTCTGTCTGAATCTGTGTCATTTCAGAGTAATGGGTGTTACTTTTATTCTCAGTGTTACAATACACAGTTTTCAAAGCACGGTGTTTGTAAACAATAACCATGCAAAAAGGTGATGCGTCGTAGTTAATATGTAACCATTTTAACATAAAAACTGAGGGATTACCATTAAAGATTAATGTTAATAAGAATATATTTATTTTTATTCATTACAAAACACAATACACTGATTCTTATTTATATGGCAGTTAGATGATATTTTGTATGTTACCTCTTATAACCTTGAAGTAGTTTTACAGAAACATTTTATGTGGGTTGTTAAATGGAGAATTGCCCTTTTCTAGTTCTCATGTAAACCTTTATTCAGACCCTTGTTTACTAGCTCGTACACCCATCAACACCTCTGCAGTAAGTGTGACCAAAGTCCTTCTCTGGTGTTATTCTGGTGAGAATCTGCAAAGAAGTGTCATTTTAATTTAACAATCATTATCTTGGAGCACTGACAAGGTTGGCATGCACACAGGTCTCTAAACGATGTTTTAAGCAGGTCACATTTACCAGTGAACAAAATCTCGACTTTTTCTTGGATTCATCCATGTGGCTACAAAACCTGCATGAAATCCTTGATACATACCTTGTGTATTTTTCCCTCCTCTGTTCCAACTAGGAACATGTAGTCAATCTGTTTGTGGAAGTCGAATGATGTACCAGACGCTTTAAAAAAAGAATATGAAGGACCTTATTTAGACATGTCATTACAGACACCACCCTACAGAAGAGGATTAGGAACACTGGAAAAAAAAAAGTGGGCATGTTTTTTTTTTTCTTCTTTTCCAGACTCCTGAGAAAAAAAGTCACAATTCTGACTTTTTTCTCAGAATTCTGAAAAAGAAGAAAAAAAGATATGCCCACTTCTCTCTTTTTTTCCTGTAGCCCTAATCCTCTTCTGTACCACCCTGATATACCAGACTGAAATAAATGCTGACTTCTTTTACCATCTACAAAGCAACAACTGTATTTGTGTGAAGCTTTAATAATGCTGGGAGCATGTGCACCTTCCAGGCCCTCATGAACGGCACCATTCAGCGTCAGTCTGATGATGTCTGTGAAAACCAGCTCATTCTGCAATCACATAAACACAGTGATTCTTCTTTAGATATATATATATACTGGCTTTTGTGCAGTGCACATGAGAAATTTGCACCTTAATTTGAGTGCAAGTTACAGATATAATACGACAACAAAATGTATATCTCCTCGACTAACCTTGATGAGTGTCCAGGACACAACTCGGCCATCAGATGAGACAGAATAGAAATTGTGGTTGTTGTCCATATCATCTTTCTGCCAGCGGACCTAGAAAAAAAAAGTACGCTGACACAGTTTCACTTAAATTTGGGTGTAAAATAATATTTGACAAAGAATATACATTTATACAGCATTTCCTTTTTTCTCTTATATTTCTTTGAAATTCTGTATTGGGCTGCAGTCGCATGAATGAATGAGTGAAAGTAGGTTGTTTTTAGTACTATTTTCAGCTTTCAATATAGCAAAATGCATAAATGGACATAAAGTAAGCAAAGATGTTACAGAAATTAGACTGAACAGTGCACACATCCTGAATTCCCATCACCCTCTCCACCACTGTCATGCCATCCACTCGCACCTGCCAGACGGGATCTGTGTGCTTGCCAGTCTTGGCTGTACTCCTGTAAACAGGCTCCTGTCCCTCCTCCTTCAAGCTGTAGACAGCCACACAACCATTGAAGAAGCCCACTGCCACCAGGTGGGAATGCTGTACATGAATGTCGAGGCACATGACACCAGAACTGGTGGGGTAGATGTACTCTGGGAAGGCAGAGTTCTTCAGCGAGTAGAAGACAAGCATGCCACGTCCCTGTCTAGAGAACTTGTCTGGCCGAGAGAGGGAAACAAGTGAGTGATTTGCAAAAAAGAGATAGATTATTAATTTACAATATTTATTTAAAAAAGAAAGAAAACATATATCAGATAAATTTAAGTTGTCTAAGACAGTGACAGATGAGATGCTTACTAACAGCTCTCTGCCTTTGAACTTACATGATCCCAATCCCACAGCAAAAATGTCCTGATATTTATTATTCCTGTTAAGGACAGGTGATTCAGTATCATGACAGCAGGGAAAACAAACTCTCTGAAATCCTATCATCTTTCTAAGGTAACGTTGTAGAGTCAATGAGTCAACCTACCAGCAGAGGGCAGTGACTGACAGTTTCTTGGCTATGTCATACTGAAACTTCCACAAGGGGAGAAGGGTTCCCTCCTGCTCCCTAAACTCATCAGAGGCATCCTCAAAGTATTTAAAATCTGACAGGGCATAGAGGGAGAGAAATTAGAGGAGAAGAAAAGAGATGAGAATGTCCTTGCATGATTATGAAGTCAGGCTGCATTTCATTGTTGTGCAACCTGTTTGGTTTGATAACAAAACAAACCTTGTGCTATGTCATCAAATGTATTCTGACTGATCACTCGTTCAAGGATCTTTAATGCCACGGTCCATTTGGTGACATCATCACTCTATAACAGACATGTAACATTACACTGATTAGCTCTGTGAAAACCCTTAGTAATGCATTAATATGGTGGTGTACACATGTTTGTATGGCAGCAAGTTAGAGCTACTTTTGGCTGCTCCTTTATTCATAAGGGGTTACCGTGGCAGCGGAAGAGCCTGATATCCACTTATGAGGACATTATACTGCCACTGTTCTATCAAAATTTAAAACTAATGTCTTCATATGTGGATCTCATTTTTTTCAGAACCAAAAATCAGTTTAAAAAAAATCATGTAATTCTTTGTTTTTACAGTCATCAGGTCCCAATCAGCCCAAATAGCAAAAAGAAATTAAAAATGCATGCCACGAAAGAGTTCGGGTCTTAGGAGGTTAAATAAATGTGTAAACCACATCAAATGGAAATGTGCTAAAATAAAAACATTAGACACGTGTTGAGTTTAGCTGTGAAGTTTTTCACTTGTCAACTTACCTGAGTCTCCATTAACATAACCTTTTTGCTTTTGCCATCATCTTTATGTGACTGTGTGCCTTTCTGCTTCTCTTTGTTTTTCTCTTGTTTCTGCAGCTCCTGTACGTATGCATCATAGATATCCCACTGCCAATAGCAGAGTTATTATTGTCAAATGATTGGGTAACAAATATTCACTGATGCTCAACAGAGAGAAAACAAGGTAGGTCTAAACATATCCTTTGATCCCATCAGGGAATCCAGTACCTGATTAACAGTGGCAGAGAATCTGCTATGTGGAGGAGGTTCAGTCTGACAGATTCTATCCTGCAAGGAAATTAAGAATGACTTCACTGAAACCTTTGATTTTATGTTAATCTCTTTATCTACTCATTGCAACAGTTTTTTAATGCACTTTATTATTAACAGCAAATACTTCAACCATTGCACAAAATACTGGCTTTGCCTCTCCTACCTACCCTCATTGGATTATTGCGAGTCTGAGAGGCTCTTTCACTGAAGTTAAACTGATTAGTCACTTTTGGCTCTTTCTTGATGATTTTGGAGGCAGCACTGTCTGGTCTGTCCTCATCGCCAGCTTCCTCCATCTCCCCTCCATCCGCTACAGGATTAGCCTGTGGAAAACCAACAAACAAATATTTGTAGCTCAAGCCAAACTTTGACTAATTTAGTTTAAGAAAAGATTTATTTTTAATAATTTGTTTTCACCAAGGTTTCTGCTTTCTCCCCTTCAGACTCTGTTGTTGCATCCACTGTTGCAATCTCTAGACAAAAAAAGAAGAAGAAGTTTTTATTATAACTACCACTTTTGGGATCTCACTTTTTACAACACTGGGCATTTCTCACATTTCTCACAAGGCAAAAGCGACACCTTGAGGCATCAAGTATACACTACAACAGAGAGGAAAATATAACACTACATGCACCAAAAACAAATTCTGAGAATAATTCATTAGTTTTTTTGGTACTATCAAAGCGTTAAGCTAGCCCTCATTTCTTTATATTTTGTTTTCGAAGGAGCCCGACTTTATTTTTAAGTTTTTAAAATGGTTTGGAGAAATATTTTTCAAAACAGGTATTAGCCAAAAACTTGGCATATGCAGCGTGTCATTAAAAAAAAATCAGATTCATATAAAAACTACATTAAAAATAAGTGGAAACAGATTTTATAAAGTGATGAATCACAGTTTTTGGTTGACATCGCCATTATGGAGGAAGTCAAGAGAGAGGTGCAATAGTAAATTTCTACAACCATCTGTGAAACACTGGAGACTCTGTCAAGGTTCGGACTTGCGTTTCAGTTAGTGGTGTTGGGGATCTTGTCAAAATTTATGATATTATGACAGCAGAAAAGTACCTCCAGATTTTGATCCACCATGCAATACCATCTAGAAAGCATCTGACTGGCAACAGCTTATGTTATTTTAATGATACGACAATTATCCCAAACACACTCCCAATGGATTAAAAGCATACCTGCATATAAAAACACTGAGTGGAAATTGTGAATTGGCCTCTCCAGAGCCAGGACCTCAACATTACTGAAGCAGTGTGGGATCATCTTGCCAGAGAACAGAACAATAGGCAGCCAAAATACAGTATGAGTAAATACTGTATTTACTATACTGTAGTTAATACAGTATTGTTTTTAACTACAACTCCTGCTACTACTATATTTACTATATGTATACAATGCTTTTCCATTTCCTTTTCAACAAATTTCTTATTTTTCCTGCAAAATGTAAAGAAATAGGTGGTAGTTAAAGACTTTTTGACTTATCTTATATACACGTATATCAAATAGATAAAAAAAAATCAAAGTTTCTGTATATTATCCTCTATTGTAAGAAGTTTCAATAAATACCTTGAGCCATGCCTTCCTTGACCCTAAGATCACGAGCCTTTTCAGAGTCTTGATGCAGAAGGCTGCCCTCTAAAACAAAGTGAACTGCCATCTGATCCACAACATTAATGGGCTTGTAGGAACGCTCCTGAGAGAAACCCGAAAGAAAAATATCAAGAAAAGCAGGCAAAGACATGGTTTTTTTTAGTTTGGTTATAAATTAAAAGAGAGGAGAAGTAAATGCATGGGGACTACCAAATTATTTGAAATGAAACAAATAACAATTGTGGCAAACAACTTATTCTTATGCTAAAAGTAAGAGGCAGTGAAGCAAGTATCAATTTACAGTACCACGTCTCAATCTATAAACAGTGATTTTGATTTTTACATCTGGATGTAGCTTCTTTACCTTGAAGCTATAGCGGACAATATTTTGAGGGGCGTGTGGGTTGTTTGCATTCAGAATCCTTGTGATGTCCTCCTTCAGCTCCTATTCATTATCAAAACAGAGAGATCCTTAACTACAAGGACAATTAATTTAATTATAGCTAACAATTTTAATATAGGCACTGAATGATACAGAGCAGCAACATGGGCTGAGCAAATTCTTTCAGCTCAGCCCACATTGTTGTCGTAAACCTGAGAAATGAGTATTTCCATCCTTCTCTTACAGCCTCAGTGAGCTCCATCTGATCTGCAGGCCTCACAAGGGGTTTCCCTTGACACCACTCCTCCCATCCATTCCCCATCTCCACACCCTCTTCGTCATCCTGTAACATTGCATAGAGAAGACATTTATGAATAAAAAGCACATTATCTTATAATTTAGTATATTTCTCACTCTTCTCTTTCCCTCTCCCAAACGCCAAAACCTATCCAATAAACACACCCACCTTTTTCCTACTGGCAGCTTTCGTTGACTTTCCTCCAGGTATTTTTTGAAAGATTGACCCCTGTGTAAATAATAATAAAGAAATAACCAACAATTAGCTATGCGTTGTGTTATAGTATAGTAGGTCCTCAACAATTGCTTTACTTATCCGTGAAGCTACACCGTGAATATTCTATTTAGCTAATTCAGGCTATCTAAACTTAGATGACGTTTACCTTCCTTGCAAACGCTGTGTTCGGCACGGGCATTTTCAATTTTGATTTTTAAGGCCACTTTAGAAAGTTCGAAAGAAAAAAAAAGACAAAACAAAAAAAAGTTGAAACTGGTTAAAAGCTAAAAAGAGGGCTGTCTGCCAGTAGCTTGCTGCTCTGTATACAGGTTGTCAAGACAACCTGTTTAGGTTGGAGCAGAGCCGGAGACTGCTGGATTGTTCAGTCCCTCAGACAACAGTTGAACATTTTTATCAGTGAATTATTTTAGCAATATTATTTAATTTTATCAGCTAAAGAAAATAATATTTTGTGGTCTGAAAGCTTTTGACAAAACTTTACTAAATAAGTAGAGTTTATTATGGAAAGAAAACAAATTTATTTATATATTCAATGAAAAAACAACCC
>VUQR01014149.1:71237-82345 GCA_015108515.1 Hemichromis elongatus | reverse complement strand
CAACAAAAAAAAACAAAAACATTAAAAAAAAAAAAAACCCAAAACAGACCTATGATCGTCTTTGCAATTCTAAATGAAATACACGAATTTGGTTTACGGCGCAGTTCCAGTGGGGATCTCATCTCTGATTGGACGGTTTTTTCCTGAATAATTTATAGACCCGGAAGTGGGGCGGTACTGCTGTTTTGCTGTCGAGTCACCTCTGTCAGGATGGAAGAAAACGAGCTGCTATCATGCTGATTAACGGAGGATGCCGACTGCCGACCACCATAAACCTGGCATAGCTCGAGTACATTTGACATTTAGCTTAAACCCCTGCATCGTTTTCTGAGACGCTTTGGCAAAATGATGGAAGAAATCGACAGGTTCCAAGTGCCTCCAGTTAACGGAGAGACACAGCCTCTGGTAAGAGACGAAAGACAACCCCCCCACCCGAAAAACAAAATGCAAAGCTAATGTAAGGCGGTGTTTAATGTAGACAAAGGGGCACGTTTTATGTCCCCTGTCTGGTTTCATAGTGACAGCCGTGTCATGTAATCTGCCTCTGAGCTAGCCGATAAAAATGTGAAGCTGTGGGACAAGCTGGCTCTGTGGGATGGGTGTAAATCGACTGTAGCTGGAAAAGAAAGGAACGCGTCGGTTGCTTACTCTGTACAGTACATATATTAGCATTACATGTAATAACTGATAGATGAACAAGCCGTTACTTTTTTCTGAAATAGCAATTAAACTGCGCACTTTGCAGAAATCGTGATTCTTTCAAATCCACGTCAGTATGTGCTTGTTTACATCAATAGCTGACACAGCTCACTGTTCTCACATTTCGTCATTGGGTGACGTCTTATTTGGGTCTGGATGGGTGAGTCCAAATGATCGCGTGAATTGAAGCGTTGTGTCCATACCCATTCTGCGGACTGAAGTGTGGTACTAGTTGGCTCGAGCAGGCCCAAAGTAAGAGGATAGTCCCTACATATTTTACCCACTGACAAGTTTCGAGCCCTGTCAGAAAAAATGAAATGGATTTACTTCAGTACCAGCAACTCATGTCATTAAACCTTCTTTCAGCTTATGATGTTTTTCTCTCTCTAGATTTGAAATAAGTCGTAGTCACTTGTGGCAAATAGAGCCACTGACCTCATTCACTGTGTTCAGTTTTGCGTACATTTTAAGTGCTTTTATATTAGCAGTACATCACTGCAAGATAGCACGAACACAGAAGCCTTCTTCTTCACTAAGCAGCCTCAAACAGCTGCCCTTTTTTCTTTTTCTTTTTTTCTTTTTAAGCATTTGTCTCAGGAGGTTAGGCAAAAGCAGAGCTCCAAGGCATACTGTTCATATTATACCCATGCTTTTCCAGCCCTGAGGAAATCACACAGGAACAGGCTTCCCTCACAAAGTCACAAAGTGAAGTTTCCTTGTGAATCTGAATCAGAGATGGCCCTACTTGGGCTGTGCGTACAGTGTCGGTGGTCAGCATGTGCCCTAAAAATCTTGAAAAGGCGATGTGGGTTTAAAAATGCTATTTTCCAGTTCAACTCGCAATCTCAGCCACTGAGGCACATATGGCCGTGCATTTTAATGCTAATAACTTCATTGTGAATGGGATGCTTGAATGATCTTGGCACCTGCCTCTTTGTCAGGACTCCGTTTCACACAAATCAGATTTATGCAGACATTTGAGCTGCTTAATTCCTTTTCTACATCATATTTTTTCTTTCTGTGGAAAAAAGGCAACTTCCCTGAGAACTTCCCTTTTATGCTCTTCAGCACAAGAACCTGTGACAGTGATTACTGTAGGCTACATCTATTTATGGCAGAATTCCCTGCAACACACTGAGACGGCAAATATAGTCATCACTGCCTTACATGAGGAAAGCATTCAGTTGTTTTAAAGGCCACCTGATGTATCGGTCTTAGCTGCTATTGGCTAGCGGATGGCCGTGATGCATAATCCCGGCAATCGCTTGGTGCTTATGCCATGTCAGCAACCTTGTGGCTCTTCATCATCACAGGTAGAAAAGAGGTTGCAAGCAGGATGACGGAGGGAATGAATGTGTATGTGAATGCATGCTGAAGGTCAGGCTGATGGGCCATGTTTAAATGAATATAATGCCCCAAGTGTCATAGATCATCCCTTAATCTGTCGTTGGTAGTTGTCAGCAGTCAATACACGATCTTCGGGCAATATGTATGCTCTTAATGCATGTTTAATATGGTCTAGTTTGATTTAATTTAATCTCATTGTTTAGTACCACCTAATATCCTCCAAAAATGACTTGAGTCTCATTTGGGTTTAGAAACGTTAAATGCAATTCTTTGGGCCAACCTTCTACCTAATGCAAGGTCTTCTGGGTTGTCCTATTTCAGGGCCTGTTGTAACTTGTCCATCATGGGTACCTGCTACTTGCCGTCTGTAATTGTGCTGTCCTATTTTTTAAGTAGTGGCAGGAATTTCTGTCACAAACAGCTTAATACCGAATCCTTTTCATTACTCACTGGCGGGCTCTGCTGAAAAATTTCAAAAGGATTTATTTGACAGGCTGTGTGACTGTACATCATCACAGCATCTTCTGTAGTGGAAGGAAAGCGTGAAGAAGCAAAGTAAAAATCCGGTGGGTAAGCCTGAGGATCTAAGGGACGGGCCTGTCACAGAACAGAAGATATTTGTGCTTGTTATGGTGGGAATACCTCATCTGTGTGCTGTGATTTCACAGCCTCTGTTAATGTGCGTACCATATCCACTGTTCATGATTTTTTTGGTTTTAATAGTTGCCCTCCTGAAAATGCAGCACAAACTTGTGTGTTTTATAGTTGTTTGGAAATTGGCTCCACAGTCTACTGGTTTACACATTCGTCTAACATGTGAAAGATCCCTGGTTTGATCCTGGGAGGAGACACAAATCCCCTTTGGGGTTGTTTCAGGAAGGGCATCCAGTGTAAAAACTCCCAAATCAAACATGCAGAGCTTCCCGCTATGGGTCACTCGTTGAAAATGCGTTTTTATCTTTTAGCTTCATAAAATAATAATTGTAACTTGTCAGAGGCTTGTCATCATTTTAAAATGTATGTAAAAAATAAATATGTTAATGATTAGATTTAATTTTTACATCCCCAAGAAGCAAACAGTTTTGCATTCATTCATTTGTGACTGAAAGAAGTTCGCGTAAAAAAAAGAAATAGCTGCATGCTGCATCTGCAGCTACATGTCCATTCTACACAGTCCAGCTGTGCTAATAGGGGAGACCCTAAAGCCGAGGCGAATCTTCTTTTCTGTTCATCTGTAGCTACAACTAAACTTTACCCTTCACAGCAATTACTAATATGTCATACCACTGTCCTGATCAAGAAGGCACAACAGCAGCTCCACTTCCCGAGGGTTCGGAAAACAATGCAGCCAAGGAGCTGCTGTTGTCTTTCTGTAGATGCTCTATTTAAAGTGCACTAGCATACTACAGCCCAGTGTGGTTTGCCAGCTGTACTGCTCAGGAAAAGACAGAAATCCAGAGAGTCATCAACACAGCACAGAAGATCATCAGCTTTGCTCTACTCTCCTTGGAGCTCTATGTTCATCTGCCACAGTGTGCATAACATATAAATAAAAATGCTATCCTGTTTGCTGTATATAATTTGCAGATGAATACTGTGTTTCTAAAATGAGGCACAATAGGTTTATCTTATCTAATGTTACGTAATTGCCAGCGTTGTCTGCTTACTCAGCTTTTGTCACCCACAAACAGATCGACATGTAACTGCAAAGCATTTCTTTTGTTGTTCAGCAAATCTGAAAATTATTTCGCTATTTAAATGTTATATTATTCTGAAATATAATAATATTGCTGTTTGTCTGCCAGTTTGTCAGCAAGAAGATGCAAACTTTCCAAGCTGAGTGTGATGAAACTTAGTTTGGAGGCGGAGTTTTGGCAGAGGAAAAACCCATTACATTTTGGTGCAGTTCTGGTTTACACTCTTTACAATTGCAAAACGCATCATCATGTCCTCTCTGAGAGGAACAGTAATCTATTTACTCTCTCTGCTAAATGATTATAGACCAGCTCTATTTGTCTTTTAGAATCGACTTGAACTGGTTTAGTATTGTAAGCATTTCAGCCATCACCCACTACTTATTTATTTTAATTTGTTATAGCATATTCATACAGGGAGGATACTCTATTTCACATACACCACTGGTATGAATTTTTAACTTAAAGTGTCAAATTTCAGCTCCAGATATTTACTTGCTTAAAGCCTTCTTTAAATATAGCACCCATTTCTTTGGAGAGTATTCAAAGTTATTGAAAGCCAAATGCCTGGTAGCCTTCGTTCATGTGGCCCGCTGAGTCCCACACAGCGCAACAAGGGGAGGCCTGTGGGATCAACATAATGTGCAGCTCTGTGAGGAGAGGAGGCCAAGTGCGGCCTAGCTCCCCTCTCTCAATCTGGCAAAAGTGTGGCTCCAACAGCAACCCCCTCTGTTCTCCCACAGCCAACTCCCCATGCAATCACCACTTGCTCACACATGAAAGAGAGAGCCGCTAACATAGGCCGAACACTCGAGCCTATTGATGCTGCAATCCAGGCAACGATACAGGGCTGCAGGAAACTGTCCAGGGTACTTTACCTGAGTAGGTTCTAAAGCAGGCTGATTTGTCAGCTATGATGGTTAGTAATAGATCAGACGATCACTCTCGTCTGAGTGAGTTAACTGGACTTGAGGTATGTGAGACTTGTTCAGTCTGACATACATCTACAGTAAAGAGTTAATTACCTGTTGCATATAAAGAAAAGCCTTCCTAATAAATTATATATAGATAGATGTTTAGATACATTTTTATCGGTTTTTTTTTTGTTGCTTTTTTCTAGGACCCCGCAGCATCTTCCACCTCAGAGGCAGAGCCTGATACTAAGGGAGAGAGTGTGGCCATGAACTACAAGCCCTCGCCACTGCAGGTCCAAATAGGTATTACAATCAACACACCACAAATCAATGCATGACATGTCTTCATGTTTATTATTTAGAAATCAATGACCTTTGCCGTGGGATACCACAGTATGTGGGTTTGCTTTGCCGTGTCATCCAAAGTCAAGATGAGGCCATAAACATCGAGCACATAAACATCTTATCTGTACTGGATGTCAGTAAAATTACATTCCTTAGTATTTGCAGTTGGGCTTAACTTATCCTCATCTTACAGTCTAATAACTACAGAAACCAGCTGTCTAGTGGATGCTGTGTGTGTTGCTACTTCTAGTTGATCTTGATGTTTTTTTTTGTTTTTTTTTTGTGTGGCTAAAGCACCAATCAAAACTTGGCTGATATGGGACAGTCCTAATAGATGCCGTATTAAAATGACCTTACACCTCACAGCTGCCTTGGTTCACTACACTGTGGCATAATGTATTATATAGATTTAGATAGCAAAAATTTGACATAAAAACAGAAAACTCGATTTAAAAAAAAAAAGAAAAGCCAAGAAACAATGCAAGTTTTTTTTAGCTTAATTGGTGCATTTACTGATGACCTCACATCCTGTGGTTGCCCAGAGAAACAGAGGGACCTTGCCAGGAAGGGATCAGTGAAGAATGGCACCGTGGGAAGTCCTGTCAATCAACAACCCAAGAAGAATGCCAGGACAAGGTAGCGGCTTCCACTGCCTGTTTGTTTCTCTGTTATTCCAACCCGCTCAGCCACAGATGTTACACTTTGCGCTCATTAGCATCACAAACAATATGTTTTTGGTTTTTTTTTTTGCATCTTCAGTTCCCCATTCAAGGCTGAAACTCAAAGTGCCTGAAATGCAAAACACGAGGACTGTGCATCCTCTGAAAAGGCTTTATTTGCTGTAGGGCTGCTTGGGATGCCATCAGACTCCTTAATGCTATAGCAGAACGCAGTAGGGCTTTTTAGCAAAGGTAAATTTGGTGGTTTGTGAGTGGGAATGCTGATACAAGTGTTAAAACATTGTGAGTAAAACAAGTGCAACCCACAGTATTGACTACTGTCGCATCTGTTTAATCCCACTCCCTGGTGGATTAGTGGAACTATAAGAAAGGCTACCCACTGGTCTGAACCCAGATTTTCTCAGGCAGGAAGATAATCTGGCACTGCCTGCAGTCAGACGGCTACAGATTAGCCTCAATTTAGGGGGAAACGAGTGGCATGTATGATGGATGAATGGCATACATATCACAAATATTAAATACTGTGATTTGATTCTATGGCTTTTACATCTGCAGGTGTTGTAGGTAATGTTGTGTTAGATTTCTTCACAAATTTGAAGGACATGTGCTGATTGCTTTAAGTTTACTTCTTCATTCTCTTTTATAGGCTGGTGGTGCCAAACAAAGGCTACTCCTCCTTAGACCAGAGTCCAGATGAGAAGCCTCTGGTAGCGCTGGACACAGACAGGTAGGTACCATTCATGTTGTCATGTCGACTTAAATTAAAATAAATTTTTTTGCAGACAGAAGTGTAAATATTTTTGGGAAGAGTGGAGATGATCAAAAACGATGAACTGGCTTGTAGAACTTGTATCATTTTTAGGCCTTTCTCTGTCACGCCGGCATATTAATCCAAAGAGTAACTTGAGAGTGTCCCTAACAGACGGTCCTAAAAAGGGGCAAAGCCTCTCCCAGGGCTCCGGATTAGAGGATAGCGGGGTGAGGATTTGGATAGGCAAAAGCAGCTCAGAGAGAGCGCTCACATCGACCCCGTGCCAGCAGGACAGTATTTGACACAGATGAGTCCCACCCTTCGGACCCCCTTATGTTGCTACATGTGGCAAACCCTCTCTTGTAAAATGAGCTCTTTGATCGCTAACAAAGCTTACATCATGTATTGCATCATATACTCTGTCTGACAAGCTTTCTCTGACTCACAGCCTCGCGGGATGCCCATTTGTTCATTGTCCACATTTGAGATTCATGTGGATGTCCTTCACTCAATGTCTCCCCGTTTTACTCTCTCTGTGTCATCTTTCCCTATGAAGGCAACAGGACAAAAAAAAGACGAAACCTTAGTCTGAATTACATATTTTTTTCATTGAAACATACATGATTTTTACTAAAAGTCTGTTGTTGCTGTTGTTTGTCCAGCATCACTCAACACTGTAACAAAAGCTAATGCAGGTTATAATATTCTGTTGTCTCTTATCTCTATCATTTGATAGATCTCATGTTAGTCCCGGACCACTTACCAAAGATGTTGTATTGCATTCTAATGATCATTTTTAGTTCCTTTTTCTCACTACAGCGCTGATCAAACACACATTTTTATTTGTTTCTGGTCCTATAAAGCCACCACTGATTCTGCTAAATATAGAGCAGTTATGGAGGCGTTGGTTATGCTAATGATCAGATCTCATGAGTGCATATATCATCATGGATGAGTGACATTCATCAGGCTGTAATAAGCGATTTACGACAGCTTTGTCTAACTAAGCGTGTTTAACATGAAACTAGAAAAAAAAAAAGTTTCTGTGAGGTCCAGTAGCTCGGACGTTCACCCACTTTATGATTCCCTTCAAACGTTACATTCAGATTTACTTAGAAAGAAGAATCTAACAGCTTTAACTAATATAATCAGTTTTCAAAGAGACAAGTACTGCTCAGGTAGTAAAAACTGCATTCATTATGTTGGATAATAGCTTCTGAGTTTCTAGTGGAACTCTGAAGGTTTGCATGTCCTAAAAGTTAAATATGTATCCAGAGAATAAATAACTCCAATAGAAGCTGTAAATTTGATAGAGACAGTTATCGATCAATGGACTGAGTTCTATTAACTGTAATCAAATTACATATTGGGATACTGCAACCTCTGCAACCGGCTTCAATTCGCACTTTCATTATCACTACAAATTACTGTTACATAGAGCCCCTCCGCCCCCACCCCTTTTTTATTTGTCTAACCACTGATGTCGTGTCTTGCAGTGACGATGACTTCGACATGTCCAGATACTCCTCATCAGGATATTCCTCAGCCGAGGTGAGATGTCTGAGGGACCAGGTATTTATACACATATTATATTGTTTCACAGCATCGTGTGGTGAAATCACGAAAACCGCCATGTGATCACACACTTCCTTTGTCACACCAGATGTCTGTGCATATGTGCGTCCATTCTAAAAGTGTCCACTGGCTTCTTTGATCATTCACTCACACTCACATGTAATGACTTCTCCATAGTTGTCGTCTGGATAGATTTGTTCCTTTTCATTTCACTTGGAGTAGAAATATATATATATATATATATTATTTTCTTTGGTTCTTGCCTCATGCCATTACATCAGTAAGTTCTCTTTACTTTGCTGTATTTCTGCTTTGTGTGTCTTTTTAATGATTTAGACTAAAGAAATGTATTTTCTCTATATTGATCTATGCTATACTTCTAGAATCACCATAGAAAGATGATGCCTAATGCCCTATTTCTTTGGCTTTTACAGCAGATCAACCAGGACCTGAACATCCAGCTCCTGAAGGACGGGTACCGGCTCGATGAGATTCCTGATGATGAGGATCTGGATCTGATCCCTCCTAAAGCAGTAAACCCCACCTGTATGTGCTGCCAGGCTGCTCCCTCCACAGCCTGTCAAATCCAGTAGCACTAACCCCACCCACGCAGTCTCCTCCCTGCCACTTGTAATGAGGCCAACAACTAACCAGAGTGGCAACAAAGGAAGAAAAATTAAAGGCTGGCAAAGGCACAAAGGGAAAAAAAACAAAACAACACCAAGGGTTTATAAATGCGAAAATTGAATATGTACAGTATCTGTGCATGTTCCTCCTATGGTAGGATCTGTGCATCTTTCTTCTGCATTGTTGGTTCAAGAGGGACTCGACTGATGGCAGAAACATTACCTCTAAGAGAAACACACGACTTTCGCTTCTCCTTTGTTTGAACTTCCATCTCATGCTTGTGGATTTTCTGGTTTAGAAGGACCGTGATGGTGCAACACTGGTGAAGAAGAAAAACCGTAAAATAGGATGACAGGAGCTCAACCAAAAACATGCAATGGTGACAGGTTGTGATTAGCTTGTCAGCCACCCATCCAAGCAGATGACTTCTTCTACTCATGTATACAAAGGACAAGAAGAGATCGGAAGCTTTGTAGTGGCCATTGTTTTTTCTTTTTTTTTCTTTCAGCCAGTCTGCTTCGTCTTCCTGTGTATATATGTGTCAAACGTGATGTTAAGCCCAGGAACACCGTGCTAAACCATCAAGCTGCCGATAAAACACTAATGTTATGATAAAGTAGTAGTCCAGATTTTTTCTTTTTATTTATTTTTCTTTTACATGTTTATCCGTAACACAAAGATTGTACTGGGCCATTGTTTTATATTTAGTTAAAAAAAAAAGGAGCAGAAAAAATGCATGTTGCCTGTTGACACTGTGCCCAGATGACCAGCCTGTGCAGATAATTTATCTGTTTTTATTGACCCTTTAGCACATCCTTGTGCTGAGGACACATTAATGTACTTTCAGAAACATAGTTAATCTCATTTAGGTTCACATACTGTAATATCAGTAAATGTAGTGAAACCATTCTGATAGTGTCAGCTCAGCGAGTTAGTGTGTTTGTCTGCATTAGCCTCAGTGACGGTTCATATAAACTTAGGGAAGCAGTAGCAAGAACAGGGCTTGGAAATGTGAGATACATTGATGGGGTGTAGTATTGCTCACACATACAGGCTTCTGAAGGATGTTGAAGTGATTCCATAATGCTTGGATGCTGATTTTCTTTTTTTAATCTTATCTTTTTTTCCTCTATTTTCTCTCATTCTTCTTCTGTTTTTGCATAGGAACATTAACATGCCATCCCTGGTAATTTTTATTTCTATTTTTTTTGTAGAGAAACGAGTGCATATTTCTTGAGTAATATAATAATAATAACTCATTGATGTGGGGAGAGAATCTGTACGTGTAGCACATTTTGTCAGTGCTTTTTGCCAGTCAATATTTTCAGGTTCTATAGAAACTGGTCTTTTGTTGTTCTAATGTAGTGAAAGACCATTATTTGTTTTTCTTTATTCTTTTTAATGATATTATTACTCTGAAGATTGGCAGAACTGCACAGACAACATATTTATGTTGCGGTTGATGGTAACAGTCGCTTGAATGTGAATCGACTAGTAACAAGAAGTACTGACTAATATCCAAGGAGTGACAAATACTGTGCATCTACAGTGCAGAGCCTCATTTTGAGTCTCTTGTTAGATGTGCGGCTGTTCTGGGGGTTCTGTCAAAGCTGATAATGTGTTGAGTTCTTTTCTGTTTTTCTGTTTTGATAATGAAAGTGCAAAAAAGCACCAGTAACAACTCTAAAAGATTGATGTGATCGGAGATACAGTGTGTAATGTTTACCTCCTAAAGGACTCCATCTTGCTTTTGCTTTTTGTTGTTTACTTTTTTTTTTCTTTTTTTTTTTAATGTTTGTAGTGGTGCTAGATCTGCAAATCTACATTCACAGAATGGGAGATCAAGAGATGAACCTTTGCACTGTACTATATATAAGGAAGTAGTGCCGTATTTATAGCATAACATAACTAAAACTTGATTGGATAGAGGGAAAAAAAAATGAATCTAAATTAGCAATTCAGAAAATAATCCCTTTTATCCCTGATAGAACCTCGGTGTTTCTGCAGCATTTGATTTAGAAAAGTGCACACTAAAAAGTCTAAAATAGTTTACATTTTACAAAAAAAGGTGCCATGTGTTTAGACAATAAAATCATGTGCAAAAAGTAGAAAACGCCATCAACAGCACAGTAGGTAATTTAAAATGTCACCAGTGTAGCTAGTAGGTGGATGCACAGTTAGCATATATGACGAGGAAGTGATTGTGTGTGACTGTGGAGTTGTATTTTTTTTTTTTTTTTCACCATTAACATCATCCTAATAGATTTTTACACAAGTCATCAAAATTATCTTCTACTGAGTGCAATACTTGTGGCTGATGTATAAATTAAGGTGTAGCTGACTTCTTCACTGACTTCAGTTTAGGGTACTTTGTTGTAATTGAAGCTATTTATTGTTTTTTCGTTTACTTTCACATGTGGGAAATAATTCATACACAGACTGAAGCTTTTTTTTTTTTTTTTTTTCAGATGCTTGT
>VUQR01014149.1:37266-53011 GCA_015108515.1 Hemichromis elongatus | reverse complement strand
CCCCCCCCCCCCAAAAAAAACAAGAATAAAAAAACAAAACTCCAAAGTTATTTTAAATTGTACCTTTAGGCACTTTGTGGCTAAAAGCCTGTAGCAAAAAAAAAAAACAGAATTTGTTCCAATTTCTTCTGTTGAATGTATTAAAAATGCCAAAGATAACACAGGCTGACAGGCATAAAATAATATTTTTGCAGCAAGAAGGTGGTTAAAAAAAAAAAGAAGAAGCAACTGGCCTAAAACATTACAGCAGATGAATAGTATCTAAAAAATCATGTCCTCAAATAGTAAAAAAAAATCCAGACCTGACAAATGACATGAGAAATGCATCTGGCCCTTCAGTTGATCCATCTACTTTTTAGTGAAGGCTCATCAGAAATGGTTTCAGCGTAAGGGTGGCTGTCAAGAAGCTGTCCTTAGCAAGTAGAACAGAGAGAAAAGGCAGAGGCATGGTAAATTACTGGTCTGAAAACCAAAGCAGTAATGGATCACAATATGAAATTTTCAGTTCAAATTGTCAGTATGTATGGAGTAGGTCAGGAGATATGCAGCAGTGAGTGTCTGCAGTGCAACAACAGAGCAACCATTCTGTCATGGTTTTGGACTGCAGTTCAGCCAGTGGTCTCAGGATCTTGGCAAAACTGATGCAGAAAAGTACCGCCAGATTTTGATCCGCCATGCAACACCATCTGGAAAGTATCTAATTGGCAGCAGCTTAAAACTTGACAATGATCCCGAACAGACTAACAGTACAGTAAAAGCATACCTAGATAGATAAATTGTCCTCCCCAGAGCCTGGATGTCAACATTTTTGAAGCAGTGTGGAATCATCTTGACAGAAAACAGAACAAAACACAGCCAGCATCCACGGAAGAGCTTTGAATGTCCTTCAAGAAGTATGGAGACCTATTCCTGAAGACTCCTTACCAGAAAGTTTAGCTAAAAGACTTCAGGCTGTATTGAAGAAAGGTAGATTCAAACTCTGTTTTTGACTCATAGAAATAGAAACAAAGAATGGCTTTAGACTTTTGCACAGTAATGCTTTAAGGAATCCAGGCTTGTCATATTTTGTGCTTGAAAACCTTTTGCATGAAAAATGCAACAATATTTGAAAAAAAAAAAATCAATTTGTTACAAATGCCTCACAATTTTTTAATCCTCCAAGAATGCATGTCTGACTTTTTAACACACAAAATAAATAAAATCTTAAGGATACAAGCATGGATGAAAAATAATGTGAGATTTAGGTCAGTAAGCTGACCATGCAATCAGCAAGCCAGTAACAACCTATAACCTCTTTTGAGTCTGCAATACATGAAAACTAATGTGCTGATCAGTTCAATATTGAAAGAGACACCCTTGAGGGACTTTTCCAACTTTTTGAAACCTGCTCATCATGGGGCAATAATGACAAGGTGATGAAACCATTCTGCGGGTTATTTGGAGGCTGTGTTCAAATCAATAAATCATCAGGTGGTTCATGATGTGAGGCCAGAGAGCAAGTGATATAAAAGTGTATGACTAGACACCAAGAATAAGAAAGATAAACTTACTACACTGTGAGATAGAAGCCACAATATTTATTACAATTACAGAATAAAACACGACTGCTCTTTCTGAGTTCAAACAGTCTGGCATCTCCATTCCTCATAGCTATAGTCGATCTTTCATATGTTTTGGGAATTTATTCCATTTCACAACAGCGGGATATGCTTCAGAAGTACTTTGCTTTATTTGCCAATGTCTCATCTGTCTTCAAAATTGATCTGGACTTGCAGCCTGTGCAGGGAGGACATACATTCATTGATTAGCTGTCTGTGTACTCCCTGGATCAATATTATTTGTCAGTGTTCTTTCTACAATCATATTGTTTGGCTGTGCCTTTCTTTTCATACACTGAACAGTAATTTATGTAAGATCTTTAGGAGCTTCAGGACCATCTGAGAGATTTTTGGGAGAAATCTCAGAAAAGGAGAAAAGGATTAGAAGTGGAGATTCAGAAGAAATACCAGTTTAATAAATTATCTCAAGACCCAGTTGAGTGGAAACATACGTTTTATTATTTCCAAAAGCTGTGTGTGTATATATATTTTAAAGATACTTACATGTTGTGGTTTGCTGTATTTGAATGTGTTCAAAACAAAAAAGGGGAAAGGATTTGATTAAAAAAGTTCTCTTAAGAGCTTTTAATCAATTTTCTTCTGCTAGTACTAAACTAGACTTGAAGTCTGTTTAGGCCATGTGGTGCAGCCGTTGCCCAGAAGGGTGCAGTGTAGCTTCATTGATGATACCTATTGCTGACATGTCAGTGGACCATGGTCCAGATGTTGCACACATACACACATGCGTGCACACACACACACACACACATAAGACACACAAGTGTTCGCACACATAAGCAGACGTGCATGCACACAAACAGCAAGAAGGACACAAAACTGGCAGAGCCCTCCCCCTCTTCCTTCTCCACCTGTGAGCCCACCTGTGTGTCCATCTGCAGAGGAGAGACGCCAGTTGTTCTGGTTAGGAGCCAGTGTGTCTCAAGTACCTTCCCATATCCTCTATAAGACATCAGTGAGTGTGTCTGCTATCTGTCGCATACTATCCATTATAAAGAGTGTTCTGTGTATTAAATAAAAAACATTGCTCTCTCACAGTAAAACATAATATTTATAAAATGTTAGACATTAGAATTAAGTTGGAAAATTGGCTTTTTATCCCCGTAAATGTTTGCATATATTGTTGAAAGTTTATTATTTGCCTTACTTTTATTTAACCACTGCAAAAAAAGTAATTAATAAATCTTATGTTTTATACATTTCTAAATAAAGTCACTCATTCACAAAAATAATTTTAGGTGAGCGTACTTTGTCTGAATTATAGTCAGATCACCCATAGTAACCGAACTGTGGAGGTGACAGTGACAAATAAGCCTCACTTTTATTAAAAAAGCGCTCTGGCTCCTTGGAGCTAAATGTGGAATGAGCATTTATCGTAGATGACCACAGGGGAAATAAAACCTCATGGCCATCTCTTGTGTGAAGTGAGAATCTTTGTCCTTAACCCAAGATTTTCTCTCCGTAACTAGAATGACCTCGCATCTGGTGTTGCCACGGCTTGTCTGACAGGAATATGTCTGTCCTCGCTAGGTAACAAATGAACCCAACACCCCAGAGACTGGTCTCGCATCTGTTTATCTTTTTCACCTGTCTGTTCGATGCACTGCATCAGGCTGACACTCCTCTGCAGCCTTTGTCGATTTCAGAGCATGCCTCTGGCATTACAGGGACATAGTCAGTGCTGATAGCAAGATTTGTCAGCTTGAGGGTTGATGTGATGGTAGAGCACAGTGTGCAAGACCAATTATGTATTGAATAACTTTAATAAGTTAATATACTTCATGGCACTTCCTTTTTTTCTGTTTTCTTTGGGATTTGTGTTATGCACTGAATCAATAGTCGACAGACCCGAATCCATTGATTATATAAAACAAACAACTGACAACAACTATAAAAAAAATTGATAAATAGCATTTTAGCAGTGTTCCGAAAAAATACATAAAGCGACTAACTGTATATTCCTATATCTTAGCATACTGTAAGGAATTATTGTGTAATATATGTAAGAAAATAGTGACAGCATTGTAAGCACTCTTTAAGGTATAATTAAGGAGTCAGGTGAAGACAGCCGACAGGGCACCTCCTCTGAGTCTCGGTGGGGGTAAGAGGTGGAATGGATTGTCTAGCACGGCAGAACGTATGCGTTATTGAAACACTGAGTCGCCACTGCAGCCTTGCACAAGTTTGTTTGATTGATACTGTTTTAGCACACTCATGTCCCCTCATGCTCATGGGGTTTACCTGGGGAAAACCAGGGGAGTGGGAAAGGTGCTTAGGTGGCTCATCGAGGTTTTGGAGGAAAATTGGTGCCATCCATCAAATACTGCATTTAACAAATGCTAACGCAGCCCTGACCAACAAAGGATTCATATATGAGGCAGCGAACTGGGAAACATGTGAGGTGCAGGCACTGCTGAGGGTCTATCAATCAGCCAGTCAGCTCCTTTATTTAACAAGCAAGGGCCATAGACCCCAAGGGCCACACTCCATATTCTGGCTGGTTGGGCATGCAGTCTTCTCCTGTAAAAGAAAGAAAAAAGGGGAACAGAGGGATGAAGGGAGGAAGGAAAGAGGGACATGAAGGGATTGGGGTTGGGGGGGGGGGGGGGGGAAGAGGGTGATGGAGGTGTAGAAGGGTTTGGCCTGTGTCCCCTGGTGTGCCGGTGCGCTTCATCTTCTCAGTGCAAGGGGCTGGAACTGCTGCTTGATGGGATTTTCAGCCCTGTGGCCTCCGCTGTCCCAGCATCCATCTGGAGGGCTGCCGTGTGCACAGCAGAGAGCCAGCCACTCAGCGACACAGCCATAAAGAACAACCCGTAGGCCAGCCAATGCCACTGATCTGAAGCTCGCAGCTCTGTTCAGCGGACAGGCCAACACTCAGTGGCACACATTCCTGTCAGAGACACAGGCTGATCCCTAAGCTACTGTGTGCTCAGTGGAACCGAAGACATGCTCTGAGAGGCAGCCCACATCCAACCACCGGCTCCTTCAAAGCTTAGAAAATTAGAATTGAAGAAGGACTTCACTATTCAGCATCCCTAATGGTGTGGAGAGGGCTATCTCCCTCTCTCTCATTTTATCTTTCTCTGTCACTGAAATAGGATATATACAGTGCACTATGCTATTGCTATGCGCGCCTTTTAATTTTCTTTTTCTGTTTTAGTTTCTGTTCAAACGGTAGAAGTTTTAGCGGCACCCCACAGACTGCAAATGCATGCATACCGGTCACGCGGATTACTGATTTGAATAAGCTTGAAGAGGCTGGCTATGGCAAAATTTTGTCTAAAGACAGTGCTTCCTTTGCGTATGACACTGATCCATTTCTACACAATAGTTCAGTTTAACACCACACTGCACAGCACCCAGGACAATAATATCAGCAATATATAATTGAAAATCAACACCAAATATGCAAAGACAATCATTACTGCCTTTTATTATTTGATTCAATGTATGTATGCCCCAGGGTAAATAGTTGCAAATATTGCTTTAATACTGTGGAGAACAAGGTTACTGTATACACCACACTGCTGTTGAACATGCATTCATGCACACATGCATTGAATGTGATACACCTGATAGTATGGTGCTGAAAACTTTGATTTGAAAATGTTTTGTTTCTTCTCAGGGCTGCGCAGCATCATTAGCATATTCTCCCTCCTCCCGACGACTGTAAATTCACTGAATGCAGCCCTGTGGTGGATAAGGTGGGCAGACGGCAGACTGTATAAATAAACAGAGTCTGTCTGAGGGCAGCACTGTGGCCCCCACCTGCCCACCATCAATCAATATTACAGCGGCCACTGGCAGCCCAATCGCCCTTTTATAGGCCTGTGAAATGATCAAACATCTGCTCATAACCATGCTTCATATATGGATGGATCATGCATACAATATCAAATCCTAAAACAGCATGTAACAATGACAGTACAGTAAATATATCCAAAAGTATGTACAGTAAGGGGGTGGTGGATGAATGGCCTTGAGATTGATGTCATCAATAATTGCATCAGTGGCCTTTTCCGAGTCTTTGCAAATTCAGAGGATGAATAAAGTCTTGCTTTTTCTCAGCAAACACATCTCATTGTTTACCGCTAAAAAGTCAACCGTATTGATGGAAGCTCAGTGTACATGATAAAAGTTAAAGCCAGTAACTAGTTTGGCAGCTGAAGTAGACAAAGGTTGCTGGGGCCTGGTCCACGGAGACGAGGAATGAATCCAAGTGGTCCAAGGTTAATGGTGGCTTGGAACAAAATGGATTCAGTGCCAGGGGCGTGCTGACAGGTGATTTGACATGAATGAAGGTGGGCCATCAATCTCCTGTTGGCCCCGCTGACCCTCCCCCGCCCAGCCATAGCAGCTAGGGGGCGCCAGGTGTCATGGTGCCCTGACCTGTACAGGTCTCCAGATAGCCCACCTGCTGTCTGCCTAAAGCTCCCCCTACGGCTCGAAGAGACTCCCATCACTTCAAGCCTGGCTGGCATAATGAAACTGTGATTGGAAAATAGTGAACTGTGACAGGCATTAGTAGACTCAAAGTCTTCTAGCCAAATTCAAACCCCTCTCTCCAGGTTTGCTTTTACAGCCCTCTCTCCTCTTGAATCGGCGTGACAGTTTAATGGTGCAAAAATGATAATCTGCCAGCCTGTCTTTAATATGCTTTCATACTCTCCTTGGCCATTGTCTCGTGTAGACTCGCTGAGCCTGAGGAGAAATATCAGGTAAACTGTGCTGAGGCGAAAACCGCTTTGTGGAGCCTGAGTGTCAGTACATGCATATGTGTATATGCACTCCCCCCACTAATACGTCCACCCCAGGTGGATTCAGCTCCGTGCTTAAACCCAGCATAAATTCTCTGTCACAAATCCCTGGGGCAGCCGGGCTTGCAGGCACAAAAGCAAATATTTCCGTTCCTGATCATAGCCGATCCCTTTTAACATCCACACCCACTGACCACCCTTCTCCCCACCCTCTTTTGAACCTACCCTAGCACCGCCAGCCAGCCATTTGTCACAAAGTAATTATAGAATTATCGATTGGCAAGCAATTAACACCTTTCTTCTCTTATTCCACCCTCCTCCATGCCCACCCCACCCCTCCTTCCACCCCATCCTTTAATTTGAACTTGTAAAAAAAAAAAAGAAAAAAAAAAAAAAAGAATAAGAAGTGGGGAAAAAGCCGTTGGAGTAATGCATTTAATCCTGCTGGCATTTCCTCGTTCTCCTCAAATTAATAGGGTGACAGGGACAAAAAGGCTTTTCTCCTTCTTCCCCTGTTTCCTTTGCTATTTTCTCTCCTCTTCTTGCCTGCTGATCTATCTTTAACAGACAGGGAGCTGCTCAGAGTACAGCCAAACACTCCATTCAACTTGGCGTGATGCATATGCCATTAAACCTTATTTTGGAAAGAACACTTTACATGCTTCATTATAACCACGCAGCTCCTGATATTATGGCAATGTGAGTGGTGTTGAACTCTAAAAGGGTAAAAATAGATGCGCCAAGTGTTGACTTTATATTTAGCAACCTTTACAGCTAACTCGTGGTAGTGTCCTGTTGTCCGGTTGCCACTAGTAGTACTGAACCAGATGGATGCGCAAGTGGAACAGTGTTACTGCAGTTTGGCTGTCAGGCGTCTGAGTCAGGATGGATGTCATGGAACATCACCTTATATAACATATGGATTGGGAGTTGATTCCCCTTCTAGCAACTTTGATAAGACATTTCTTTCTTTCTTTTTTTTTTAAGCAAGAAAGGTCTTTTCCTCCTCTGTGCATCTCGTAGTTTCCTGGCATTTATAATATACTTGTCATATCCACTAAAGGGATTTAATGTCATTTGTTTTACATTTAATGTCTTCTCACTCCATTACTACCATTCGGTTGCATCTAAAATGGAGCATAATCTGTATTCTTAAACTGTGGATCAAGCCCAAAGTGGGTCACAGCTCTACTTTTAGTGTGTTCCCACAAAGTAAAAGTACCAATAAATATTAATGAGTCTGTATCGTTGGAGAGAGACTAAATTTCTAATTTGGGGTTCTGCACTAAAAAAGAAACCCCTGAGTTACGTGATTTAATTTTCCTCTGCCTTCCCAAGTCGAGGGGTGGGTATGGGGTTGGAGGGGTGTGACGCTACATCTAAATTGCAATTGGTATCATCGCGCTACATTGTTTTTTTTTCCTGTTGGGCAGAAGCGATAGCGCTGCTGTTGTCACTGATCACGTAAGCAATAACATTATTAGTCATATGGATCAGAAACCATAATAACATGGCTAATTTTCCCACTATGGAAAAAGGTGAACTGAAAAAGGAGGAAAAATGATCAGATTGGATTTATATGGATTATGCTTGGTGATTTACAGAGTTATAATCAAAACCATTTGGGTTAACATTGTAATAGTCTGAATTTAAGCACTCCAGTGTACAATAAAATAAATATTTAAAACAATACTTGCAAATGCAATACACTCAATTTCACCCTAGAATCTCACTTCCTCCCTCCAAATGCCGATAACATAATGTGAATGGCATTAATTTGACAGCAATTTAGGAACAATTTGAAGGCATTTAGGGAGCTTTCTCTTTCATGCTGTAGTGTTGATCAATATTTCCCCTCAGGATGTTATTCAAACACATACAGCAATATTCCCCACTGAAAAACACTGTGATATTGACCTGTTTTTCCTTCCCTGCAGCCCTTTTTATTTTCTCAAAGAAGGGCTAGCCCAGGAGACAGACATTGTTGTGGTCCTATGCTCTGTGCAGATCTTTTGGCTTTTATGGCTCCAACATCATGGCTCTTTGTCACACTTTCTTCAGGGTGTGCTCTGGAATACATTCACTATGCTTGACATTTGAGATTGTTTTGGAGAAAACTATTATCTGAGCTTGTTTTTTGAACTACATCTATTTAGAAATGACATTTTCAACATTACATCCTGTTTTTACATTTATGACACAGTTAATGCATTAAAGGTATTTAAACTGAAACTAATACAGGCTTCCCTAATGCCATTTATTAATTTATGTATTACATTCTAATACTAGAATTAATGTTTGGGTTTTTACATTGAACCCTGGCTTAATCTGTACTTTTCTGCATGCTAGTTTAGCTGACATAAAGCTGCACTATTACGTAACACATGGACACATAAGTGTTAAGTAATGGACCAATAAAAAACGAGAATTTGACACACTAGAACAAAAAACAAACTTATTGAAATCTCTCTTTGATATAGCATACCATAAAATTAGTTAGATAAGCAATTAAAGTACTCCAAAAAACACAAACACTTATAGAATAATGGCCAATCAGAGCCCGCAGCTGCCTACGTCAGGACACCAGTCAATCAACCACGCCCCTAACTGAAGTATCCAGGTGGATGAGTTATCTTTATATATCATGTGAAATCTGTGTATTGGTGTGTGTGTGTGTGTGTGTTTACAAACTCCTCTTACAAATCACAAGCTAATGAACCAAATTGTCATAGAGGTTCATATTAGGTACCTGAAAATTTGTATCAATGTATGACCTTATGATGTCATTGTGTTGCCAAGTAGTGTGTTTTCACGTACACCACCTTAGAAAAACATTTTTGTTTCTGAATTCTGTAACACTGTCTTATCTATATCCACAAAGCTTCATTTATGCATGATAATTTATGACATCATCATGTCGCCTAACAGCTACATATCAACAAAGATCAGAAACAAGACAATACTATTGTTATGAGGGGAGAAACTCTCCATAGAGGTCAAAATTGTTGCAAAGCTGGCCAAAGCTGGAATCTATGGGAATGAACTTCCCTTTTAAGCCTAGTGGCACCTAGGGGAACTGCAATGTTTGGCACTGTAGCATTAGCCTAATTTTCTGCTCTGGAGGTAGCTCCTTTGGGTGTTCAAAGTGGTTAATCATCCATAAGTTACTACTGTATCTGCATTTGCAACTGAGATTGAATTTAAGGATGTTTTAACTACTTTAAAACTACTGTTTTTCTCACCACTCTCTTAAACTTGACTCCAACAAAAAATGCTATAGCTGTGTACAATGGAGTACTTAGGTAAAAACTCTTGAAATTTCTCTGAAAGGGTTATTAACTTTAAAGTAAAGCTTTTTCTTTGTCTGCTCTATTCTGCATTTACAGCTCACCACAGTGCCCCGATGAGGCCAAAAAGAAGTATTGCAATGAAAACATGAAACAATCATTACGATGACAGATTAATACTATTAGCGTATAGGTTGTAAAATAATTCCACACACAAGATGAGGTTATTTAAAAAGACACATTACCTAACTAAAAGCTCACAAGACTTGCAATTCATTCCTAATGGTGCAATTTATTGAAATAATCAGTACTGGTGGTGGTGGTGATCTAGAACATGGGAAGAAGAAGACAAAAGTTACAAGTAGAGTGACACACAAACACATCTTGGATAAAATGGATACCTTAAAAGGAAAGGATGTAAAACTGGAAAAGGTGCACAACATCTGGGATTAAAAAATAAAACAAAATCAACTATATTTGAATGGAAATCTTGTGTTTTGACAAAAAATGTCGAAATTTCAAAGAAAGATGCCTTAAAATCATAACCTTTAACTGTAATGTATTAGTTCTGCAGGCTTCCTGCTGATATAGAGACAATCCAGGGCCTGTCATACAACAAAGTAAGAATTAGAAAGACCATTAAATTGAAGACAATGTATTAATTTTTGTTGTTAGTAATCAACTTAAACGAAAAGTTCCCTTTTTCAGTATTAACAATAGAAATAAAAAATAGCATATTATCTAGGAATCACTGTTCATTTCTGTCCCTTCTTTCTTTCTTTCTTTCTTACAGTGTAATCTCAGAGAACAGCACTGAAAGGTTTCTTAAATTCTATTTCTATTTATTTTTACTGCAGCAGCTGTTCCTTTGTAATGTGAAAAAAACTGAGACATTTTGTTAAAATAGCACTTTCTTTTAAAAAAACACATCTCCTCTATTGAATGTGCACTTAAATCTCTTTACGCTGAAAGTCAGGGGAACAATCTGGAGGTAGTTTTTAATGGGTTATTAGGCAGTAGTTTTACTAGTGCAGCTGGTGCGAGTCAGACGCCTCTGATTTCGAGTCCACCATTATGGGTGGGTATGACTAAAAAACAAAACAACCTTTGTTATTTACTAAGAATTAATAAAAAGCTACGTGCAGACCAATTTTCGGCAAACTGATGGTGGGTCTGTAACAAAATGATGATTAGTACATGAAATATACATGGTACTATTACACCAACAACGATAAAAGACCCTTTTGAATCAGAAGTATTAAAAAGTCACTGTAAAATGTTCGTCAACAGATTAGCTAATACTGTCTCGCTTTTCAGTGCTTCTCTTCTGGTGCTGCTGTTACATGGTATTACATCCTACTATTCATCAATAACCTTTAATTAATACTATTGTGACTAAAGTGGCCTGTTGCCAGTAAAAGCTGCACTATCCTAATAAATAGCATTTCTGGTTGTAATGACTCCCGTCCACTTGTATTTACAGTCTCCCTTTAGCATCACTGCTAGTATAAGTGGTCTCTATGAGACACTGACAAAGCTTTACTTGCATAGCTCTTAGCTGAGGTTTGAGACCAGCGACGCAACAACGTTTCGCATTGTTTTTAGATTTTTTGTGTTTAATGAACATGCAGTGAATTCTGCATTTGTACACTAACCACACAAGTTAGTTAAAATATCATATATCCTCTTTATGTTGGCGTAATGTCCATGTGAGAAATACTGGATGGATAATACAGTTGTGGTAATGTTGGGTGTAAACGGGGGGCTAACTTGGCGTACAGGATGGAGGATCGCAGAGCTGGTCGTGTTCCCAGTTGGGCCAGGACCTGTGAGCACAAGGTGGACACCCCTCATCAGCTCCTATCCCCACCCTTACACTTGCCTTCCAGGCTCTCATTTTCCACATGATTAGCTTGCCACCTGTCCTCCGGCTGGCCCTTGGTCTCTGGGCCGTCCGCATCACAACACCATTTAGCACTGGCAAGATTTACACGGAGACATGCTTCATCACTTCATCAATGCTTCTGATGGTAAGAAGGCCTACATGTTCATGTCTGTTAATAGATGTACAAAATTTATATAGACAGACCTGCTAATATTTTACAACCAAATTGACACCACACATTTCCTTTACATTATTGATATTTTCTCTCCTGTCAGAGATGTACAGTACGACATGTGATCTGCTGGGTTTATGGACTGACAAAGGCAAGGTGAAGCATTAGCCCAAAAACAAAACAAAAAAACAGGACTCTGGGTCACTCTGACAATCTCAGCACCTGTTATCTGGAGTTACATCTTTTGCAGATGGCTGTCGTGGTAGTGTAGTTCTCACATGAATCAGTGGAAGGCACTGTTTACTACAGAATATCTGCTCTAAAGCTCCAAAGCGCAGCTGACTGCTGAATGCTCCTAATTCTTGATCCTTCTGCACTTATGACAAACGTCAGCAGACTCGCTGGCTTATCATCATATCAAAGCACAATGGTATTAACGTTAGAAGACTTTGCAGAATTAGCCATTGTTTCAGTGTTAATTTCTCTCATTGATAAACAAGTGTCATTATTCGATATAAAATCCATAACCCTAACATCCAATCTGCTGCTCAAAGCTTGTCTCGCAGTATAAGATACAGTTGAATACAGATTGTGTTAAAGGTGTGCCTCTGACAGAGGCTGATTTTATTCCTCTCTTCTGAATACATTTTCCACCTGTTTGAACCTGTTGTGTGATGCACAGTGGCATGGCACGACACGCCGTGTTATCCCTTAGTAATTCAGCCCGCTGGTAATACATTTATGCTCCGTCAGAGCAAGGGATTGGCCCTGACCCATGTTGGCCTTGCCTCTGATGTTGGTGGCTTTAGACAGCAGAGACAAAAAGAGGGTTACTAAAGAGGAATGGAGGTCATGGAGTGAAATGTGAAACCCACTCCATTTAAAATTATGACCAGCTTAGCACATTGGTAAATTGTAGATCTCCACGTTCATCTTCAGTTGTGCGTGATTACACATAATAAACCCCTGAAATTTTGGAATAATGGTGATCCATGTGAACATATGAAGAGGCTATTTGTGGTATCTGCCATTTAAAAACAGTGCCATTCACAATTTCACCTTATTAACAGTGTGAAATTTAACACACTGAAGAATCTGGAGGAAAGGCTGCATGATAACAGTAAATCTGTGTACTGTGTGAGTGCATCTATGCATGCTGCAAACTGATAACCACCCTGTGACAGCAATGCAGTCAGCAAGCCCAGATTGTTTTTTTTTCAAACCTCTAAGGTCACGCTACTGAACCTGCGGTTGTCAGATATTTTGCCAATTAGATTCTCCATACTATGGAGACTCGACACAAATTCTCACATCAGACTATTCAATACAGATCCAGGCTTAATTGAACACAGGTGGGAGTTTGGCAGCGGGGAGGACGGGAAGGAAAGAAAGAGAGGGAGGAGGAGGGGGGGGTGGGACAGAGTAAAGTTTTTCAAGTCTTTGTCCCTCCTCAATTTGCATGCCTAATGAAGCTGAGCAGGAGTTAATAGCGGGTGTAATGACTTCTGACTGGCTGGGCTGTGGGCTGCTGGGACAGGAAAGGGCTCCGAATGGCTAACTGTGGAGTAAGGTGGGCAGAGGCAGGTAGAGACACAGCAGAAGAAGCCGGAGTCACCCGATATGCGAACTTCAGAAACTTTAGTCAGCATTGCAAATGTATTGAGTTTTTGATTTTGGTGCACGGGCACGTCTGAGGAAGAAAGTAAAGTTTATGTACTGACTTTTGTTGTATGTTTTACAAGCTCAGAAAAGGACTATGGCTGTTATCGTTCACATTCAGACCTTGTAACTGACTTATACAAAATGATTTGCTGTGTGATGCATGTTGACACTTTCCCCCCATCGTTTGTATTTTGTGGCAGCTGTGAGGTAACGTAAAAAGTATATTCACATATGCAATGCAGGCCTAAATTTTTCTACAAGTTGTTGATTCCCTACCAGGGGCAGAAGTACCCTAGGGGGTATTTCTGTGCTAGCCATGGGCTATGTGAAAGATCTAATCAGCTGTAACTACAAATAGCTAAGAGGAATGCATAAATGATTCAAAGACATAAGTAATGAACAAAAGGTAAAGAAACAATGAGCCAAAACACAACTATTTAAACGTTAATGGAGTAAAAACAGATGATTTTTTATGACTATGTTAGCCTGTGTCATGGCTGATAGGGTGGGGATGGCTGCATCAATCCCTTAACCATGCACTTATATCAGAGTAGTTACAGTCATAATGCACTGTTTACGATGAACAGCACAGGCAAAAACATTTTAAGACCAAGAAAGTTTCATGATACCCAAATAAATTCTATGTATTTCTCTGTAAAATTAATTACATTTTTTGTATTTTGGAACAATATTGGTTGTATTTACTTTCCTGTGAAAAAAAGGCAGTGAAAAAAAAAGCCAGGTCTTTAAGTTTCCATGTTGTACAGTAACTACCATATTAGGAAATGTTCATTGAAATGCAGAGTGTGCCATCCTTGCTGTCTCAAATCAAACTAAGGAGCTGAATAGAATCTGTTAAATCCTCACATTAACTCGTTGTAGGCCTATGTGGTATTAATAAATAAAGACAAGAACGAATAAAAAATACTAATAATACTATACTTGAAAATATAAACAGTAATTAGTGTCTTAAGTGTAATTATTTTTTAACATACTGCAATGGTCCTTCCTCCATGTTTCAACTATCTCCATGGGGGTTGGATCAGTTGCAGCATCTTTTTTTTCCTTCTTTCAAACAATGATACGTTATGTCCAGTCATCTTTAAATGGTCTGATTGAAACAGTTTCTGTCCTACTGAGAGAAATGCAAAAAGTGCTGCAACCATCTACGAGCACATGGGGGTGGCCAGGCTGAAGCAGCTACCTTGGTAGTAAATGACTGCACGTAATCATTGTCATGGTTTTAATCACTCACTCTTATCAGTTATAGGATGATATAATTCCCATGTAGAAGTACATCACGAGGCACATAACCCCCCCCCAAAACTATAAATTTCAACTGATTTAACAAATCAGCAACACTTGCTGCATTTCTATTAACTTCTTGATAAAGCTCAAAAGCAACAAAAAATCAAAATTATTTTGCGTGTTGTTGTCCAAGTGTTGCAGCATGGAAACGGCTCTCCAAAAACAAAGCTCGCCCGGAAAAAATAGAGCTCACTGGATGTCCTTCGGTCCTACTGTATGAGGATGTGCTTGACGATAGGATGCCTGCGGGTGGCCGCGGCCACTTCTGGACAACACTTGATGTTAGTGGGCTTGGCTGTTCCTCTGGTGAGAATGGATCTAAAGAGGACTGTCTCCTGCTGTGTGCTACTTGTGAGAAAGGGCAAATTCAGACAATGTCCCGACCTGATTCTCACTGACGCTGTCTGGAATTCGTGTGCATGAGTTATAAATGCACTTATCTCTGAAATGTCTTTTTTTGGAGCTCTATAGCACTACACAGGCATTGCATTTGTACATTAGATTGTCCTTTATTATTGTCTAAATGTTAATGTTAGTATAGCAGCAGATACATTTTATCTGATCATGTAGTTAAAAATGGTATGGAAATTCTGTAAAATCTGTTCTTCACCGTTTGAGGGAATAATTTATGCAAACTAAATTAAGGCAAACCAAACATGCGTTTTAAAGCAAAACATTTGATCTGCATTTTACATTAAATGCTAGAAGATCAAGTTGATTCATTTATTTTTTGGGGCTTCTTAACCTTTATTGTTTTAGGTTAGTGGAAATAAGACAGAAAAGCTTGAAGCAAGGCAGTTAATTACCTCGGGAAATGGAAATTGAACCAGCACCCCAGCCTTACCTTAATTTAATAGGAAAATAAACTCTTCGTAGTGAAAGTCATATCTCTGTTTTACTGTGAGCAGCTCATTTTTCAAAGCTTTGCAAATACTTTAGCTACATATATACAACGCCTAAAAATAAAAATCAGGTATTCTATATTTCCACACCTACCTTTTATTTTTGATGCATCTTCTAGCTGATGTGTTTTTCCGTTTTTTTTTTTTTTTGCC
>VUQR01014149.1:11555-32362 GCA_015108515.1 Hemichromis elongatus | reverse complement strand
GAGAAAATAAAAGACAAGTTGTGGCTTCATGGGATCCACAAAACCTGCGACTTTCGTAGTAGGAATTATACCTGCGTGTGAATCGCACTGTTTAAAGCTGGCATAATGTACAAAATATTTTGTTCTTCAGCTACAGACAAAAAAGTAGTCAGTCATTTTTGTAAGACGAGCTCCTTGTGGAAACTGGACTCTATCAATGAGTTTTGTTGATTTAACGTGATACTGCGCCTAAACACTTTCTACGTTCTGAGGTGGAAGAGGCATTTGTGCTCTGGTTCTAAGCGCGGATAAGCAATGTTTGAGGGTGCTGGGAGTGTTAGCAGTTTTGCTGGTATTTAGCCAGTCTGATCGGGTTCAATTTAAGATCCCAACCCATTATAGACATGACACACAAACAATCATACATACACATTTTTTGGGGGAATTTTGCAAAGCCAAAGTTTTTCTCATCTTCAAATAGGAAAGCATATAAGGCAGTCATATTGGTGCACTGATGCAAATGAAGTTCACCACAGTTTGAACTGTGCGGTGACACGAGTATCTACTTTTTACCACGTAAGCGCGCTGTTCAAGTGCTCTCAGAGGGCTGTGAGTGATGCTGTACTGTCAAGTCACTTTGAACATGCACAGTAGGACACCGAATGGCAGGTGGAAATTATTTTGTATTTTTCTTTTTTTTTTTCTGGTGTGAAATCACAAGATTTTTAAAGAAGTTTCTAAGGATTTTTTTTTAAATCATAGTTTACGACTGTCACTGGCAACTAGATAGGGACTAAAAAAAAGGCCAAATAACTGCCCATCGGTGTCAGATGGCAAAACTTCAATAAGAATTCATTTTGATAGCTCTGTTACTCCAGAGCATCTCATCTGCGTACATCAGCAAAAAGAAGCCTACTTTATATAATATAACAGTGTAGTCACAATATAATATCTGCTATACTTGTAAGCAAATTGTCAACTGAAAATAATGCTCAAAATTACAGTTTAGCTTTCAGATTTGCCACAAATCAGCACTAGTGTTTTCACCTTGCCTAGCGTGAATTTGATAGACTTACAACTCACTGAGTGTTTACAAGCTGTAGCAGCCCTGAACTGTATCTGACCCCCTGCTCTAAACCACCTGGAAGGAGAGAACATTAAGACAATTTCTCAGTAGGGATTCGTAAAATGCTATATCATTATGCTGTGTATAAGTTCTAGTCCTTACTGCACATAACCATCTGACCAGTGGGCACTGGGAAGTCTGTAAATTCAATATACATCCATCATTACTCTGTCATTAATCAGTGCACGGCACTCCTGCCTCTTGGCGTATTTGGTTCAATTGTAGACGTTCAAAGCGGAATTGTTCAAATCTAAGCTCTGGGAGACTTTACGAAGGACATAAGAATACTTTCTCATCAAAGCGTTTTTTTTTTTTAAGACATTTTCTTTTCTCTGCAGGTTTACTCAAATTTATGTCAATATGAGTGAAAATGCACAAAATGTTAATCCAATTAAAAAAATGGCCCGAAAAGAGTTTCCGTTTGATTACAAGCATAATAAAGATTTAATTTGCTTTCTTGCTGTGATGTGTAGACAGGCAAAACGAGACGACTGAAGAAACCTTTTCAAGTAAAGCTGCTGAGATAAGAACACATTGCAGGTGTGTTGTGCTTTGTGTGTGGCGGTGTTCCTCCGTAATTTAATTTCATACATCATAAATGCCACTTTGACACTTAGTCAGGCATGTGGCGACATGAAAGCGGAAACCATAAATTAAATCAGAGCCATTTCCTCTTTTCTCTCTGTCCAACTTCTTCCTGATTTACTCTGCTTGGCTGGAGAAGACCGAGGTGCTGGAGCACTGATTAATGTTGCTCTCTGAATGTTGAGTGCAGTCACTGTAGTTTGTATTAGTTAGAGCTCACACATGTCCCTCTATATACTTAGGCAGAGGCTAAGAAAGACGGGGAGGGGGAGAATAAAGAGGAAAAGTCTCTATTCTCTGTCTAAAAAAAGTGCATTTCCAAAAGAAATTTCACAGTGTGAAACTATTCCTGCACAGTCTGAACAATGTGCTTTTCTAGAAAATTCTGTTTTATACCCATCTCCTTGCTCGCTAAGAAAATTCTCATCAAGCGTGAATGCAATACAAAGTTTGGAGCTCTGGATACCAAGAAAGTACAATATGTCTTTCTCTGCATCTCCTTTTATCAGTATCCTGCTGCTGGGATGCACAAGCCATTGCATTTCAATAGGCCCTACTATTGTGAATGATCGCAAAGGCTTCTTGTTGCCTGACTAATAGCACTAAGCTTTTTGACGATGGTTTTAAGTGCAGCATAGATCTTCGGTTTATCACCCCTGTGTTCAAAATGAATTTTTGCCACTCACAAGCGGATACCCCTCCTCCGCAGGAACGGCAAACCTGTGTTTATGAGTGAATTTCCCCCCAGGGCTCTGCCATTATGTGCTGCTGATTTCCTCCAGCACTGTTTAATTTCAGGCTCCAATTGGAAGTACACATTAAAAGTTAATGGGTGAGGTGGCTATTGATTTTAAGATAAATAACACGAAAACAATACAGACCAGCTTCTGATTTTCATTTACCTTTTCATTACTTGATACTCTCTCAAAGTTTATAGCAGCCTTTCTTGTTAGCTGCTTTGTCTCCACTGTGGCTCTTCTGTGCTCTGTGTTTCTTGCACGGGTTACAAATCATTTTCACTATTTTGTAGTTTCTCCTCTTGCTTATTTCGCTGGAGTATCAACGAGACGGACCTGCTGGGAAGAAAATCTGCCCCAAAGCACCGAGGCCGCATATGCATCCTGGCTGATGCAGCTGCGTCTCAGCTCGCGCTGCTGGCTGCTCCCTGCCTGTGTAGCCAGTGGTCTGTCAGGCGGTGAAGCAGGGGAAACGGTGGGATAAATGATTATTTATGATCTGCCACCTCCCATCCTCTCAGCTATCCCTAGACCCTGTTCATTACTGCTGCAGGCTGCCACTGTGTGGGAGAAAACATGCACACACGCGCGCACACACAAATGCTAAGCAGCATCTGCACAAATAAACTCTTGCTCAGGCAAACAACACACACACACACACCATTCTTTTCGCTGTCTTTCTTTTTCCCCCCTCTCCCCCATATCTCATTCCTTTCACTTTAAAGCATCATATCTCAGGCGCAGTCTGCTATCATGTCACTTGCACCATCATCCACAGCAGAATGGGCACTCAACTTGGCAAACTTTCCCCCCAGCATGCAGTCCGCTGGGAAGCAAAGACATCATCGCATACGCTGCTTTGAAAAGCAGCTCTTCCACTACTCGTGCTCCCTGCTTGGCATTAAGTGGCACATGGCTGATGAGTCTCTGTGGTTTTGTCTCTCTCTCCATGCATCATGTTTTTCATTGTGCCAGACTTCCAGCAGCTGGACCTCATAAATCCCGGGAAAACCCAGAGAGCTCAAGGTAGCTTAAATAATTGATCAGACTGAGCGTGGAGCCTGGCAGCCAGCTTGCCTAAACTACAAGGAAATCACAATAAGACAGAGAACACTATGTCCATGTTTACTTGTGTGCTTTGACTTGTTTTCTTGGTCGCTCTTTGTGTGCCTTCACCACAAAACAAATAATACAGGTGGATTTTGTTAATACAAATTTTGGCAACATGTGCACTTTAAAAGACATCCCAAGTAAAAGAACCACATTTTTTCCACCCACATCTGCCTTACAGCAAATATCGGTGCCCGCTTCACTTTACAGTGATCTTTACAGAAAACGAGTAAAAGCCAACCAGTCCCTGAGAGGAGCTTTGACGTGTCACTCTATTAGGCTGTGAGACCTGCAGAACACAGGCTATTTCATGTTTTAAAAGCTCTGTGTGACGTCTTGTCTATAAAGAGGAGAGTTAGGGTGTGCTTTAAATGGAATATACATCACATACATCAAGAACTTGTTAAGAGAATGTATATATAAGTCCCAGGGCTGAAGCGATATGTTACAGCAAGTCCATTTAGCTGAAAATACATTGTTGCATGGTGGACACTGTAATTGTCCACTGGGCATTGGAGACCAGTCTGTTGAGTCTATAGGTAGAACCCTACCATGATAACTCACAGTAAATGTCCAGAGCTGACCATTTAACAGGGCGCATAGTCTTGGAGTGTGGTGTGTACAGATGATGAATCAATATAGCCAATGATGATATATGAAGTTCAGCAGATGTGGGCAAAAAGACGCTCCGTTAGGTGGTGTTGGAACGATAAGCAGCAGCTGGATGAAACCAGGAGTGATAGGTGGCGCAGAGAATAACCAGGTGTTTGTTTACCCTCAGTGAAGATGCAACATATAGCTGGCAAACAAATATCAGCACTATTAGCCACTGGGTTGTATGAGATTGCTGGAGGCTTCAGCGGTTCTTAATAGGCCACACTTTACAGTATGGACTTCCCACAGACACACCTCCAAGCCCTGCTATTTAGCACTGTAGGAATAGTATAACATGATTACATCTACTCTGTTGTTTACATGACCACGTAGTTTGCTTATTGTCTATATCATCAACCAGGAATTAGAGTAGGACGAAAAAAATCATTAAAGATTAAAAATGCAGCATGAAATGCAAAGACAGTGACTGCGATGGATGTTTTTCATTGTTTTTAACACTTAGCTTCACTTCTGCTCTTTGAATATTATAACTTCTTTCTGTAGCTGGCTTGTGTACCGGTAACAGCACAAGACCAGTTGTAGCATGTATCTTTGACCCTCTCTTCAGGAGGATGGCCAGTCTGTAGCTGCCCTTGAACTAGTAATGGACTACACATGCATTATGGTCCTTTTCCACTATAACTACCCGGGCTGGTTCAGCACAGCACGACTCGACTCAGGTTAGGGATTAGGTTTTTCTATTAGGTGGTAGCACCTGGTGCCAGGTATTTTTTTAGTAGCTGCTGGGCTGGGTTTCCAAGCTATCTGAGACATGCCAACGATTGGCTGGTCAGTGGCATCACTCGATGAGTCATGTAAGCATCTCCTTCACGAAAATTTAAAACCGTCTTGTTTAAAACCTGGCAACGTGGGAAAAAGCTGCAAAAAAACCAACGTGATCACCAAGCCTGACAAAAAGCCACAGACTGAACAGCAGGTATACCATCACCTCCGTTGTTGTGGCGTTCACGCTCCATACAGATGACATCACAGGACTTTTGCTGCATTGCTAAAACAACCCTAAGCACATTAGGTGGTACTCGATTGTAATGGAAAATGACCAAAACCAAGTCGATTTGAGTCGAGCCGAGTAGATTTTAGTGGAAAAGGGCTATTAGTAGTGCAGAGCTTTGCAGACCCGCATCAAGCCATTGCTTTTGACATGTTTCTTTGATCTTTGTTACTTTACAGTTTATCAACCAATCAGCATTCACCTCTGACCGAACCGTCAACTGTTTTTTTGGAGGATACCTAGCGAGAGCATAGCCTCTGCATAGGAGGAATTCCTGAGATGCAGCTATCAACATCATATCAAATAGCAAGGAATAGATAAAACACAGGCAATCTGTGGTTAGTTCTTTCCCCTTTTAGTGTTCATAAATTACCAAAGTGCAAATCAATGTGATGAGTTAGTCATGTGAGTAATGAAGAAGACTTTCATTACATGGTGCTCGCAGTGAAGTCTTCCCCCATGAGAAGAAACTGGGCTGCATTTGTTAAAATGGATTGGTGTTCTATATATAACCCTCCTGACTCAATACTGCCTCTTTATTACTCCTTAGGGTTAACTGTCTAAGCTGTTTTTTTTTTTTACTTTGAGAAGTGTATTTGATTATTGCAGCTAACAACCTCTAGCACCACAGAAAATATAATTTTCACCTCCGCCCCCGAAAATATTCCCATCTTGGAAAATCCTGGACCTTAGAACTTAATGTCTGATAATAATGTCCCAGAAATTTGTGGGGATGGGCCCTAATGAACAAAAAAAGGAAAACAGAAAAACATTTTTATTTTTAACACAGACTCATTGTTCGCTACAGACGACAAAGCCCACCAATGCCTTTTATCTGGGTTCAAAGTAGAGAGTAAGCTAAAGTTCATAGAGGTAGAAAGTGGAAGTAGACAAAACATTAAAGTTTCCTCTTCATTTCCTGTTTTCTACTGATTGCTTGTGTTTGTTCCTATACATGATGACCTCATTTCCTAATATTAACAAAGCTTCAGTGCAGCACTATTTGCAATACAGAACACGTTTTTTTTCCCTGATCAAGGCACGTTTGCACTTGAATTGAAACTTTTAACTACAGCATAAGTCATCAGAAGTCAATGAACTGAATGAACTGGTTTTGGTGCAAAAATCATAATACCAAGTAAGCTTGTCTTTTAGGCATTTAATTCAGTGTCACAACTGATGTTTCCTCAAAGTGAAGATATAATAGCTCATTTATGAAATGCCTTTGAACTTAACTGCGCTCCCTCTCACCTGTTGAGAACACCTGGCAGTGAGTGATACAGTAAATGGGCTGTGGGAGAAAAGCTTGCCTGTCACCGTTTCTTGTTCCGTATCCTCTTTCCCTACCAGGACAACCCATCAATAATTACACGCAAACTCCCCCTGGCTTAAAATCTTTTATGCTCGCTCATTCCCTTCTCACTTTCCATCTCTCCCTTTGATTTTCTCTCCTCTGCATGTCAACACAGTCAGGTCCCTTGGCACCAACAGAGCTATCCGCTGTTGCATCCTCCCTCCCTCTGCCCTGTCCCATTACAATGACAATAACAGATAAGAATATTTATTATGTTGGCTCACCACTCCCCGTTCCTCCAAACATCTCTCAGGGGAGCGGCTCCTCACTATCACCCTCAAAAGCCTCATTCAGTTAACAGGAAAAAAAAAAACCCACATCCACCCCTGGCCTTGATGCTTTCCTTTATCAGTCCAATGAAAGAAGAGCCAGAGCATGAAGGTGTCTCATCTCCTCTGCTCCTTTTCTTCTCTCACAGCTCTCCCTCCCCACTTTTAATTTTCATCTCTTTTTTCCTACTCATTTCAGAAAAAAAAGGGGGAAGGAAGAGAAGGAGGGAGGGAGGGTGAGCAAATGAGAGTGGGACGCTAGCTTGTGATAACTGCCATGCAGAATGGACATCTCCCTTGTTTATTGGCTTTTGAAATTCAATCCATTGTCTGGGACGGGAAGTGATAAAGGGAGTGGAAATACAGACGCTCTTATCATGCCAGCTCAGTGAAAGGAACTTTTTTTCTCTCCTCCAGATGCCTCCGTTTGTTGTGGGGTACGTTTGTTGTGCGCGCATCGCCACATCCGAATAATGGTGTCTGAAAAATGCATTCATTCAGCTGATTATTTGGACCCTGCTATGCCACTTACTATTGTGGCGCATCGTTGTGTGTAGTCATCACATTTAGAGGAGGCACACAATTGAGAGTGGTCACACTTGTCTCATTGGCTTTTCCCTGGATGTGTCATATTTAAGGCTTGAAAACAGTATGTAGTACAGTCTTAGAGCATTGTGGCCATTTCGTTGACCATGCTGATCTTTCATCTCCTTTGTAGTGTGGGATTAAACACCTGACTCGTAATGTCATTGAAGTCTGCAGTTTTTAGTCTGACAGTTTGGATGTTACCTTCAAAAAACAGCATGTTGTTTCTTCGCTGATCAAAGCTTTTAACATCAGAAACACAGAAAAGACACTAACTGTATCACCTCTGTGGATTATGACGAGTGTGTGCAGTAACACATATTTAAAGGTAAACAGTTGAAACAAAACACTGTAAGGTTTGGCTGCTGCTGGGATCCTTATACTGTGTATAAGAGATGGACATGAGCTGAAAAGTTAAGCAAACTTGGAAGTCCTTCAATCCCGCGTTATTTCTTATGGACAGCAGGGGGCGACACCTCTGCTTGTAAAAATAAGTTAGATCGTATACGTCTATGGGACTTGATCTATGACCTCACTAAAGATTTTAAAGGTGACTTTTTGATTTTGATTATTTGTCTTGTGCTTTTTAAAATATAATACAATCCCTGCATACATAGTGTGACGGAGGGTGGTATTTTAGGGAGGTGCTTATTTATTTATATGCTGTGTCCCCTCCTTTTTAAGGTGGACCTAACCCTTGCTCAAAATACTTGATTTCAAAACACTACATAATCAGTGGAAAGCATGGCTTAAATCAGTATACAGTATACTGCACTTACTTATTTTTTTCCTGCGATGTTCAAAGGTGCTTTCGTTTAGTGTTGTTCCAGATATCGCTAGGTAAAAACAAACCAAAAGAAGCTTATTTGCAATATATATACCACTGTGAGGGAAAATAATAATTCAAAATGATGCAGTTCAAATTCAACATGGATATATATGACTTACTTTGTATTTTGTTTTGCTTTTACACTGTTTGTGCTTAGAAAACTATTTTGGTTGGGTTTAAAAAGAGCTACCCTTCATTTTTACTTTGAGCATTTTTGCAGGCCAACTGTGACAGAGAAGATTAACTTCTATTGAATGGGTCCATAGTTATAATCATATAATCTTATGAGGAGAAATTTATATTTGCACGAATGTTCATAATGGTCATAATTTGCATTTTGATCCAACTTTTTTGCTTTTCTCAAAACTTGTTTTGGATTGAAGTTTCACAAAATGAAATAAAAGCAAAACAATTAGTGAATATATTAATCAGAATACCTGCATTTAGAGTACTTTACAGTTTGGCTCATTTTAGCTTATTCAGACGAAAGGCAGGATGCTACTGCCGAGCATTGGTCTAATTAACTAATGAGTTTTCTGTCTTTCTGTTGAAAGTGTTTCTAATTTATCTAATACATTATTAGACCTTTGTTGACCTTTTGATTGCACTAGTGGATAACTATCAAAAACTACAGTGAAATGTATCTTTTATCCACTTGGTCATCACCTACAACTCTCTAATGATCTGCATCCTGGAGCCACCAACAGAAGTGTAATTAAGCCTAATTAAAGGAGTAAAACATTAATAAAGAGTGGACTGTTTGAGAGGGGAAGTTAAATCGGCGGATTTGAGCCATCAGTTGTACTACAAATGTTCCTTCCTGCTGCTATCGGACACTTTAATTCATCTACTTGGGTTCAGATTGTCACATACTGAACCGGACTAAAGACAGCTCGCTGTACACCCGTGCACCTATAATACCTGTAACATCCCAGAATGACTAGTGTTAATACCTGTGTCCTTTTATATCTCTTTTTATATTTATCTATTTATTTCTACACTTTGTCCAATCGTCTGTTGTATGAATGCTGCTATGACAACTCAGTGTCCTTCTGAAAATAATAAAGTTTCTCTGATTCTAATTATGACCATCGATTTATTCGCTACATCAAAATAACAGTTTTTTTTTTAGATGATACTTGATTATATGATTCATTGGGACCAAAAAAACTAACTTCTTACAACCCAAAAAAAGCCTACTGTCAAATAAATTTTATATACGTGGTATTGCAATGACAGGAGTTTGACGTAAATAGAATCAATTTATGATTTATTAAATTATTATGTGCTGATTGTAAGTATATATTTTTTCCCCACTGATATGTGCGCATTAGAAGCAAAAGAACAATACTGCACTCAGTACAATAGTACAGTAGCTACAGGAAAATTAAGAAGTGTGTTTATATATTATATGATCAAGAACTTGGCAACAGAGTTTTGTTTAAATCAAATGGGATTTAAGATATTACTAAAGCCTCAGTTTTATTACCCAGCAGCCTTCTGTGTTTCTTTTAGGAGACAATAGTGAAGTCATGTTTTCCCCTTCTCAGTGGATTTAGTCCCATATAAATGGAGTTTCTTAGCGTCGAGAACTAATTTCTACTTTAACATTTTCCGTCAGAGTCTGGTCCTTGAAAAGCTTGATGAATCCCAGCAGGCAAAGTCATTGTTCTGTCTGATTGGTAAATCCCATGTAGACCAAGACAGTAGAAAGAAGAAAAGAAGAGTGTATCATGTTGACTCTTTACCTGCTTTTCTTTGGATAAATTACCGTAATTAATTAACCATTTTCACAGAATAAGAAAGAAAAGGCTTTTCGGGGGCCACAATGGAGGAAGTGATGTGACATGACAAAAATATATCAGCACTGGATCTGTCTCCACAGCGCTGCTTACCTGCTGTTCCTACTGTGTCTGCTATGGGGCTCTGTCGCACAGGAAATCACACCCTACTTTCTCTCTCTCTCTCTCTCTCTCTCTCTCTCTCTCTCTCGTTCACCTTTTCTTCCTCATAGTCTTCTTCTATCTTCTCCACTCCCCTTTTCCTTTGTCACCCATCCCTCTGATCAGGCACTCTTTTTGCTTCTCCTATCCCCCCTCACGTGAGTCCTTGACATGTCACACTTAACCTTACTCAAAGATCAGACTGACCAGACATCAGACTGTGAAATATGATATATGACAGGATTAATGTGAAATATTTTCAAGCTTCAATTAATCCCATAATAGTGCTTTCACATGCTGAATAAAGTATATGATTGCAGTGTTGAGGTGATCTTGAATAATAATCTCGGTAATAGCTGCTTGTATTGCGAGCAGCGTGTTGCCACACCAAGCAGGCAAATAGAAAAAAATATGCGTGTTGATGAGCTTTTTAATTGGATGGTTGAGAGGAGATTTGTTCCAAAATCCCTTGACGCCCTTCGTGGACACAAGGTGTGATGTCACAGTACCATAGAAAATGGTACAGTGTTAAGACGACTTAAGTATTAATTACCCTATTAACTACATAGGATTCACTGTCTATATCGGGTCAGCCTCTTGTGTTGAAGCAGACTGTGGAATTAAGAGAGGGCTGCATTAATCCCCTCCTATTTTCCACATCAGCTCTGGCGCATCTGAAAAACATGGTCCATTCAGGCGTTAATTACATAAAGTTCAACAATGTGTGCGTGTGTATGTGTGTGTGTGGTGAGGGCCATTTGTTTTCTGGACGACATCAGCGGTGAAACACATTAATCAATTAGTCTTAGGTGATAAACACACGAAGTGCATCGTCACGTTTCACCTGGGATTCCCAGGTTTCAAGGTTGCTGCTGTCCACTGACAAGCGCACACTCCGTACACACACAAATGCACACGCACTGTAGTGCACACACGGAGATCTAATTAAAACCATTGTTGTGAATAGATCTGATTCTATTTCAGTGTGGTTAACAGTCCTTCATGGATAAGTAATGAGCTGGTGCCGGCAGAAGGGAAAGCACTTCAACCCCTAAACTCTTCAGCTCTGCTGCTGGACTGCAGCAAGACTCCTTCAGGGGGTTCGACTCTGATATCGACTGTATATGGCAGCAAAATGAGTGTAAATGTAATGAACTGTAATACCATCTACAAGGCGGTTGTGTGATCACATTAATGATTCTTTTAACTTAAAACTGTTAAATTATTAAAATGTGATGCATAGATAAGACTTATGACTACCATTTGTGTATTTTTGTACACAGAATACAGAGGAAGATTTACACTAATAGGAGAGCTTGTCCTCTAAATTGATTAGGCCGTCAATATTACAGGCAAGTTGATTGTCCCTCCGGTAAATGTGGGCCTGCTGTTGCTTAAAGGTGGAACACAGCCATTTAGTGCACAGAGGAATGAGTCAGTTTCATAGGGACAAGACAGGGTCAGTTTTTAGTGCATAAACATGTATAAAGGTCACTTATATTATTAACCATAAAAAATTCTGCAAAATTTCTGCAGAAATGAAGTAAAATACAAAGCAAATGAAATTTTGTGAACATAAAGTGTCCGTTTTCGGTTTCCAAATTCATGCGACAGCATTTTGAGTTTGCTGTTATCAGTTGGAATATTCCTTTTGGTCGTTTTCTATTGGGAGCTTGTTGAGCTAAACAAGTGAGTAAGCATGTGAAAAAGTAAGCAAGTAATTACATAGTCATACTCTGTATCTTATGCCTGATTTTAGACTGACAGCTGAACACGTTACATGCTCAGTGCTGACACTTACATTTCTATGAAATAAGTACGACTATCAGTAAACACGTTAACTTTGTCCAAGGCACCACTTATATGGAAGACGGGTGAAAAACCCTAATGGTTCACTATGACGTCACCACACTGCACATCTAAAGTGTAAAAGCGGCTTTTTTCACAGACACCATTTTGACATCTCACACAACGTGTGAACGCACAGTGGCAAATAATTGAACGAATGGAGGCTGAATTCCATGTAGCCACTTCAGTTTCAGTGGCCTGCTAATGCGCTGCTGCTGTCATCGTGACACTGCTGAGGCTTATACCAAAGCAAGTGTTTAACTTTATTAGTACAATGTGCTTTTCATACAATGGCAGATGAAAAAAAAACACAAAAAAAAACAAGAGAGAGGGAGATAACGATCAGCTGTGTCCCCTCTTCAGTCTAAGAATCAGATTCAACCAGATAACACAAGTGAAAATACCTGTGTGGATAGATCATGCAGGCTGTGGTACAACAATGACGTATGATGATTTTAAAAAACAAATCAGTATAATGCTTGAAACCTTTGGCTTATAAACTGATCGTTGTTGCCCAGAGATCCTTTCACTGTGTGTTTGTTAGAAGTTAATGATACAACTGTAAAATGGAATCAGTATAAAAGAAAAGCAGGAGGGTGATCGAATGCGCCCCATTAGGGAAGAACAGAAATTTGTTACTGGTCTCGGCAACCCTAGGGATGGACTCTGCCCGGACTGATTGGAATAAACTCTCTGCCGAGCTATTGACAGCAGAGCCGTTGGAAAATAGGAAAATAAAACAGGACAATCTCTTCCTGTCTGTCTGTCTGTTAGTGGAGATAAAAAGTGTGTGACTTTGACTGTGTGTGTGTGCAGTGCCTTTTCCTTTAACATATTTTCCTCTCTGTGCCTGTCGGAGCAGCGGGGCCACTTTGATCAGAGTGTTATCGGCACTGCTGCGGCCTAATCCGCGTATTTGCTCCGAGTTTTAGCTGGATCACCGCGCTCAAATCAAAGCACTACAGAGTCAGACCAGGAGAGGACGGAGACATGCGGGAACCCACACCTTCAAACACTTGTAGTCATACTGTATGCACGCGCACTCTCAAACACACGTACACGCGGGATTTGTGCTCATCACGCTCTTTAATTGAACTCGTTTGATCAAAGTCACGAGACCATCCATGTAACACAGGCAAACACACAGAAAAATCACAGCCAGTGAATAAAAAAAACCCCTCTTTTTATAAATTAAAGGCTTACTTTCTGTCTAACTTCTTTTTGAACACTAACGCGGAGTTAAGCTTCAACTGCACAAATAATCTCCTCGTAACACCTCTGAAAGTGTTGTTTGCCTCAAGATGAGGCTGTATCAAAAGAGGCTTTGAAAAAAAAAATGTTTTTGTCTACCTCAGATTACTAAGTACTGCTAATTACAATGCAACTGCCTCTGCAACATTAGAAGACAATCAAAAGATGATTTTGTGTATCTTCTCACACTGAACAGTTCCTATAATTTCTACTGTTTGCCTAATGACACTCAGCAGTCATTAAAACCATCTCCCACCAAAGAGCACTGTGGATAATTTTGCTATGAAATAACAAAGAAGCCAAATATCTGGAGGATCAAATGATATGTTTTCTTCCTCATATAAAGCTCCAGTTGTTTCATTGACCATTTGAACACCTTTAAGCATTTCACTGTTGACTATTTCACAGCTGGTGTTTAGTCATTCTTTTAAAAGCCATTAACCGGCACAACCTTGAATTAAGTTCATACCAACAAATTTAATGTTCTGACTCTTAATAGCCCAGATCTAAGTGTATGTAAAAGAAACAAAAAAGAAAGTCAAAGTGTGTTTTTTTTTCTAAATAAAAAAATGTAAAAGGCGATGACTTGAACGCTGCCATTTACCAAACAGCCAATAAACGCTGTAGACGTGTGACAGCTCAGATTATTATATCCAACACTTTGACTGCAAAATCATTTCTGGAATGTCCTCTGTTTAGTAGATAATCCCATACCCTTCTGTGTGACCTCCCAAAGGAGGCAATACACGCGGGGAGATAGAAAAACAAAGCAGAGACGGAGAAAGCAGAGCTGTGAGATAATGAAATAACTTATGGAGATGTGCCTCCCTCTTGGAGTGAGCAAGTGAGAGGTATAAAAAGGGAGAGAGGTAATTGTTCTGGGCTAGCACTATTTTAAGTTCAGGTCAGACTCGGGGCAAGAGTTCTTTTTCAGGGCTTTCTACTGTTGGACGCAGGATCGTAGAAATAGGCAGATGGATGCCATTATCTCAGAGGTACTATTCTTATTCTGTTAAATATTACATTTGTGTCCCAGTGTCTCGCCTTAAAAGGTGCTTTTATTTTTTTGCCTGTCTGGTTTATAGTTCTATGGGTATGTATTGATCAAATACCAGCCCATGTTTATTTCATTCTAGTTAAATTCACTTTAAATTTTTTAAATTTTCATACAAGGCTGAACGCTAACACCTTACCTATTCATAGTTCTCTGATCTTTTCAGCAAGGCCTTTTAGCTGTTCCACATTCTTATTTTAAATATGGATGATGCTCCTAAACTGAGGTTTCCACCTTCCTCAGCATTCCCACCTAAGCAATGTTCAAGCTTTTTGATTATGACTGAACTTAACCAAAAAAAGCTTGAACATTACAGCGAGCATTTAACAAACGGTGTTTCCTTATTAACTAAAGACAGGCAGTTTGTTTAAAAACACACTGACTGATAATACTGCTAATAATCCCACCTGTTGGTGGAAATCCCAAGTGTTTCCTAGTCATGATGAGAGCAAAGCTGAAGCAAACTTTGATGCTGAGCTTTCTGATCCCCGTGAGACTCCCATGTTAATAAATGAGATCTCCTGCAAGGCAATACTGCTTTAAACCTATGTATTATGTATGAGGCAAAGGAGAACGGCGCTAAAAAGGAGGAATCATCTAGGCACACATAAGTGCCAGAATCCAATCTCAGCTCCATTAGTGCAGGACAAATCCTATACAGTGAGAAGGGTTCTCCGTATGTTTCCATGAGGGAGCTCAAGAAGCCATTATGGAAATGAAAGGGGACAAATCACATGTTACAGATCACTGGGTAAAGCAGGAACAAAATCATGGTGCCGTATACTTTGGACTGGTAGACTCAACAAAAGAGGGCTGAAACCTGCACAGTTCCCCCTGCAGACTTCTAATAAACTGTCATAGCGAGGAGAGGAATTCTATTAGTTCACATTTCTGTCATCTTGCATCTTTAAATTATGCCATTTTGTTTTCCTGCAGATCACAGATTACATCTCCGTCTTACTTTTTCATTGCACTAAGTTTTAGCAGCATGGCATGTTATTTGATCATGTGTCAACACATTATCGTTATCTCTCTGTCTGAGCACAGAACTCATTCTAAGTACGCTCGGAGTCACAACTGCTGCAGAAGGTTACAGTGGAAGACAATTTGTCTGTGTTTTCCAATGAGTTAGCATCCCCTTTGAGCGTATGCTCCATCACTGTAGATACAGATCCTTACAAACAATCTCCCAAATGCTAATTGAGGTAATTAAAGCCGCAGCATCCAGAGGAAACAGGTGCAGGTGGTAGGCATTATTCATGTCCCCTTGCCCTTGGAGGTAACCCTCTCAATCTAGCGAGGTAAACAAGGCAGACAAGGGTGCAGTTTTCTCTGTTTTCTTTGTTAAGGTGAGTACACAAGTAGCTATATTTCCCCCTGGAGTGAGTGCCATTGCTAGTGTGTATGACAACAGCAGATAAGTAATCTCCTCAATACCAAGAGCTCTTGAAACACAGACATATATTTTCCCTGAGCTATATGTGCAGTTACCTTTATTATGATGCACTTCTGATCAGTCTGATCATTGCTACATCGCAGGTAAGACAAGTTTCAGTACCTGGCAAAGCTGCTGGCACCAGGCGCATTCAGTTCCCAAGGATACACAGTGCCAAAATTAATAACTGAAAAGTTAAAATACTTTCTTCAAAAGAAATGGGTGAGGCAATTTTTTCTAGTCATCATTATACCCTGCCCCCCTCCTCCTGCCATAAGAATGTCCTTCAATTTGTCAAGACTTTTTTTTTTTTTTTTTTAAGAAATGCTAATACCCTCAGCCTAAATGCCAGAGTTAGGTAGCGATGGCGGTAGGGGTCTGACATCATTACAGAAGCCTTGTTTATATCAGACAGTGATTAGATTAATACTCATTAGAGAATATTTGTGTCTGCACCCTTCCTGTCCCCCCCAGGCAACCAGGCAACAGGAACCATGGCAATTAAAAATGGGAAACTGTCATCCTTCATCACCCCACCGATGTGTTGGCCCTTGAAATAAAAACAAAACAAAACAAACAACCCCCCTTTACCACCACCACCACCACCACCACCACCAAAACAACAAACACACACACATGATCACATGTGTGTGTGTGTGTGTATGTTCACATGAATAGAAGAACAGGAACAAGCTCCTTCATCAAACAGCTACTAGAATATACCCAAACTCATTGACAAAAACTAAATCAACTTTTCTCAGTTTTTGTGCGTTTGAAAAAGAAGGAAAAGGTCCTGCAGTTTGCAGCATTACAGGAAACTGCTACATGGCCTACAAGACTATTAGACTCGTGAATAATTGTAATAATCATGCTTGTTACGATTTCATCAGCCTGGTGTCGTATGCAGTGATAGTGAAGAATTCAACGAGCATTTATTTCCTTTCTGTGCCACTTTGTCAATGCAAAGATTTTTTTTTTCTCTCCCTTGGCACGAAGAAGCTTTTCATTTCCTGCATTCACACCCTCTTCCCAAATCCATATTGCTATCATATTGACTAAGATTTTAAAAAATGAAGCTAATTTAAATTTTGTCACAGTTCCCTTTCGCTTTTGGGTGTTTTTTCTTTTTTGGGGGATGGGGCGGGGATTCATGGTCGAATGCCAGACAAATAAATGAGATGCGCAGTTTTAAAATACACTTCTTGATTCAGATAAAATCTAAGCGTTAAGAGGCTTATGAACCACAGTATCATGAACATTGGGTTTACCATGTTCCTTTTAAAGCATCGGTAAAAATATATGTTGATAAAGAAAGTAGGTGTGCTCCCCATGTGCTTTTGATCCCGATCATGTCCTTTTTTCCATCTCTTGCGACACATAAAAAAATAATGATCTTGATGACCGCAGCATATTTAGGACTTGGAAAGTCACCATTGCCTCTACTATGCCATTGCTAACTCTATCATTATAATTGAATATATTCAGGCCACTTTTTGAATCATTTTAGCCGGCTTTTGGTGCTCTATTAGCTATGGGTTATGATCATTAGGATAAAAGGAGGTTACTTTAACATGCCTGTGTTCAGAGTGTTTGACCTAAAGGGACAGACTTCAGAGAATTGGGCTCATCAGAGACTGAGGAAAAGTGAAAGTACTCAGTCTGAGGCGACTTTAATTATGCCTGTCGTAAAGCCCCCACTTCCTTTTGCTATGAAGGAGACCAAACTCTGATCTCATCTGTCTGGAAAAGAGTTCCTCAGATGTTTGTCGTGGGATGGCTGCTGGCTGCTGCTTTCTGTGAGCATGTGAATCAGCCAGTGTGCCTGCCTGCCATTCTGTCTGTCACTCTCCGCTCTCTGCCTAATTACCCAACGTACCAGGATCTCCGCTGTGCATTCCCCTCTATTTTCCCCCCCGTCTTCATGCACACATTCCACCACAAATTTAACTGGAAAAATGTTCAGTAACACTTTTTAACTTGGTCCCTGACAAAGGTTGCAACTTGTCATTAATTCAATGTAATTTATTTGAAAATTGCAATGCAGTTACATTGATCTACAAATACATGATAGTAGGCCCACTAGAATACCAGAGTTACGCCACCCATAATAAGATAAGTTTGTTTTTTTAACTTTTCCAATGCACATCTTTAAACTTCAGGTATTTAACTTTTGGATTTAACACCTCACAGTGAGGCCATTAGAAAATGGAATGACTTTGGGGTTTTAATCAAAGACTGTCAAAGTCATTTTGCCTAACAGCTTAGATTACAAGTGTACAAAAGTTTTTTGTTGTCATATGGTAAAGTGCTATTGTCAGAGCCTCCTGGATCAATATGCTCTTAACTCTGTTTATTTTCACCCGAGAGCTGGGTAGGGAGCTGGAGGTGGTGATGCAGCATTAAGGGAGGTGTTCTTGAAGTAGTAAATGCCAAAAAGACATTTGTGAATAGCTGTGTGACTTCCAAATCCATCCACCCATCAATTTTCTTCTGCTTATCGGGGATGGGTCGCAGGAGCAGCAGCCTAAGCAGAAAAGCCCAGACCTCCCTCTCCTTGGCCACTTCCTTCAGCTTGAACTTCTCACTCTATCTCTAATGGCGAGGCTAGCCACCCTTTGGAGAAAGCTAATTTTTACCGCTTGTATCCACGATCTCGCTCTTTCGGTCACTACCTAACGGTCATGACCATAGGTAAGAGAGGGGAAGTAGACTGACCAGTAAAGAGCTTTATTAGAGCTTTACACGTTTACACTCAGCTCTCTCTTCTCTCTCTCTTCATTCACTGCAGCTGCAGCACCAATTTGTCTGTCGATCTCCTGCTTCTTTCACTCATGAACAAGACCCTGCGATACTTAAATTTCTCTGTTTGGGCCAGTAACTTATTCCTGACTTGGAGTGGGTACTCCACCCTTTTGCGGCTGAGGACCATGGCCAAAGACTTGGAGGTGCTCATTCTCATTCCCGCCATTTCACTCTTGGCTGTGAACTGCTCCAGTGAGAGCTAGAGACCACCTCCAAGCCGCCTTCTGCTCTGCCTGTGGACATATATCAGCTGCCTCTGAAGTCCCTAAGGCTAATCAAGCCTGATAGGGCTCCATCTTCCACCTGATGGTTCCCTGCACCACCAGTGTCCACCATCTGGTGGTCCAACTCACCACCAGGTGGTGATCACTTGGCAGCTCAGCACCTCTTTTCACCCGAGTGTCACCCATGGTTATGTTATGTTCAAACATGATGTCTTTTATGGACAAATTGCTGCTTGCACAGAAGTCCAGTAACAAAACACCGCTCGAGTTCTGATCTGACAGACCGTTCCTCCCAATCACGTTCCCCAGGTCTCACTGTCATTGCCCACATCAGCAGTGAAGTCTCCCAATAAGACGACAGGGTCCCCATGTGGAGCACTTGCAAGCACTCACCCAGGGACAAGAGGGCTCAGTAGTCAGACCTTCTTGGAAGGAACAGGTCAGGACCCAAAAGTGCAAGAAACCCTCTCGTTTGCCAGGAAAAGACTGAACATCATCACTCAAACATACCATAGATATAGGTTCAATCAGAATGCAAGGCCTGGTTGCTGTACTAAAGCTTAGCCCTGTTTCTAACAGTGAATTATGTCAAAAGTGAAAGCAGCTCAGGCTGTTAATTGTAGAGATGCTCTTTGGGTTAAGACCTACCCCACATTCTCTCAAACAACAAACAAGCAGACAAACAAACAAACAAACATAAAATATCTTTTTAACTGGAAAAAATCAAGAAATTTCAGTGCTGGTCAATTTGGACATAAGTGGTGACCTGACCCAGTCTCTGGTGCACTTGTTTTTTTTAAGGTGTCAAAGAGTGGATAGTAGAAGCGTGGCCACTTCACTTTAATTTCAAATGAAAAAAAGATCACTTTATATACTCTTTGCTCAAACCTTTTTTTTTATGCAAACAGAAGCACAAAAGAGCAATTCCTGTGGCCAATTAGCAGAGGTGCACATCAGCCCACAACCTCACTAAAAGCCTCTTTAAATTGTGTTTTGTTTGGGTCTTTTTTCCCAATTTTAACAACCACTTTTTCTTATTTAGTACAGATTAAAAGCCCCTGCTGATGTGCTGGTGTTTTTCTTCTATTGTCTGATTATCCTCTTCATTCTAAAATCTTGCCAATGGTGCCATGTACGCCTTGGATTCATTGATGACATACATTCCGTGTCACCAGCATTACTTCAGTCTCCGATAAAGTTACTACAGTGTAGAAGGGAAAGTTTAGAGGGCACATTTGAATTGGACTTGTCTTATCAGAGCAGCAGACATAAGGCGGTGATAGGGATCTTGATACCAACTCTGAGGTTGGTCCACTGGGCATAACAAGGCCTTCCTCCTGCTTCAACGGATATAATTAGCTTTGAGTTGGGAATGAAATTGTGTTCTTTTTTAGGTCTTTCCTTTTGTGTCCTTTCCCTTCTCTTATTCCCATCCCTTTCTTCTGCACTTTTTCCACTGAATTGCTGCCAAGCCCTGTTTGCCTTGGTAATTAGGAGCCAGCGCTGGCTTTCACGACTCCATTATGAAAACAGCAAACGGTCCAGTGGTTTATTGATAAAGCATTACACTCTGCTGCAATACTGTATGGCGATGTACAAGGAGCCTGCAGCCTTTTCAGGTGGACCACCATACAACCTCGCTCACTGCCAGATGAAATATCATAATGCTATAATAGCCCTATCACATACGCCATATAATACAAGACCGAAATGTCGGAATACAGCACACCGGCGGTATTAGTAAAATTTAATGCAAAAAACCCCCCCAACAGCAACAACATGAGTTGTGCCATGCTCTGTCAAATGGAGAAAATGACCACAAAAAAAAAAATATAGCCAATCTAATCTGCAGCAGGCAGAGACAGTTGAAAAGGTAATTTCGCTCAGCAATATGTGCACTCAAAAAAGTCAACTAAGGCAGTTGTTTGATTATTTCAATAGACATTTGTCTATTTAACATGAACATATTGAGTTTAGTTTTTTAAATCATTATCAGTTGTTGGTTTAACA
>VUQR01014149.1:0-11535 GCA_015108515.1 Hemichromis elongatus | reverse complement strand
AACATGAGTTGTGCCATGCTCTGTCAAATGGAGAAAATGACCACAAAAAAAAAAATATAGCCAATCTAATCTGCAGCAGGCAGAGACAGTTGAAAAGGTAATTTCGCTCAGCAATATGTGAGGACAGCTATTTAAATGTGTTGTTGGTGCTCCAATCAGGTTTCCCGGGGTGCTGTGATATTTAAAAGTGACACGGGTGACCCTCCACATTTGCGAGGTGTCATCATGCATCAATCGGCAAAGTGTATATCAAAGCTGCCCGTAATGGTGTGTGCATTGGGATTTATATTTCCAATTAAATCTGCAAATTATATGATTATCCTCTGCACCGTGCCGAGGCCATTTTGGAAACGGATTGTGCTGTTCATTTTGTTTTTCCACAAAGATAATAGTGCCAGTGGCAAACCTGCTTATGCAGTAAGAATATTAATGTCCGTGGCCTCGTCACACACCTAAACGTGTCTCCAAGATCGTACGCACACACACACGCAACGATACACACAACCCGCCGCTGCTCCGGCAGAAACACACAGACGGTCGCTTGTGATGAACTAACGCTTCGGTGTTCTCTCTATTTTTCTGTCACTCAACCTTAAAGACAGACAGTATGTAAGTCCTTATTAGCTGAGATCCAGCACCTGCTGCAGACTTTAATTGCCTGTGAAAATGATATCAGGCCAAGGATCTGCCTGATAAACCTACACGTCGATCTGTCAGACACACAGAACACTGAGACCCTTCTGATGGCTGATACGAGTCTCAAAAACAAACGCACACATGTAGACAAGCTCTTCCTTTCTTTCTCTCTCTCTCTCTCTTTCTCTCTCTCTCTCTCTCTCACACACACACACACACATGCAAAAACACCAGCACTCACTGAATGTGAATTATTGATTTGAACATGTCAGCTAAAAGACAGCGCAGACCGCCACTGTGGGAACAGGAAGGATATTTTGCTATTGCTTTGCTATGCTTGACTGCCAAGACAGTGTTCGCCAGAAAGTTTCCACTTTCTCAGTGTTTACAGAGCAATGCCTAACAATGCCTACAAGACAGAGAGAGGAATTGCAAGAGTTTAAAGACGCTGGGTGAGTTGTACAATCATGAAGGAGAAGGGATATTGAAAGACGCTGGAGACTGTGGGAGTAATGTAGACTGGAGAGGAAGAAGAGAAGTGAGAAGGAGAATGACAGAGAGAAAACTTTTTCTCACGGGCTATTTGTATATGTATCTCTGGGGTGCCATTTTAGCTTCCACTTCTTTTTTTTTTTATTCTTGACTAAAATACTGTTGGAGTTTTTACTGATTTGCTATTGACTCTGTGACTTTCATTACTTTTCAGCATTGCACAGCACAAGCTATAATAGTTATGGCTGTAATTTTGCAAGGGGTGACAAAATGCATTAAATTCAAATGGATTGGAGCCTTCTCCCACAGTCCAGAGACGTAAATGTTAGGTTAACTGGTGAGTCTAAATTGGCTAATATTGGGCAGCTGTGGTTTAGAGTGGGTTGTCTACTAATTAGAAGGTTGGTGGTTCGATCCCGGGTCACAGGAATCCTTGGGGAAAATACCAAACCCAGAGTGGCCTCTGAGGAATCCATCAGAGTGTGAGTTTATAAGTTTTGGGCTAAGATCGGTCAGCTTGGTGACGTGTCCAGGATGTACCCTGCCTCTCGAAGGTTGGTCAACTGGGATAGACCCCAGCTTATCAGAAGTAGATGGATGGATGGAGCACAGTCCCTTAGACCTGTGCTCAAAAGTTGAATATTTACTCTCCATAAAGTTGATCTTTGACATGAGATCAGGATTCAAATATCTGTTCTATAAGTGCTAAAAGCTAAATTCTGTAACCTAGCATTTTTATCTGCTGTCAAGCAAGTTAGTTTTTAAAGATTTTTTTTTGCTTGCTGCCACCAAAAGCAACACTATACGAGCTGTGAGAAATTGCGGGAAAGACAGGCCAAACAATACCTGGGGGCAGGCATTCTCCACAGAGGTGAAGGGGGAAGCGCAGAGCTGGGTGATCTTTCTTTTTTGTCATTAGCGTCATTATTTTTTACCATGCAGGCAGTCATTTGACCTACTGTTAGAAAAAAAATGTTCATTAGCGCGGTTTTAATCTGATCATCTACACAAAACTCTGTGGAGTCATTTATCTTTAAAGAGCTGAGTCACTTCGCCACTTGCATAGTAAACATGTAGTTGCACACAGAATCCAAAGTGTGCTTGTTGAAGTCTCACACTGATTCTGAAGTGAAAAGACTCATTCAGAACCACCTTTTTTTTGGGAGAACATCTCAGCACTTCTTGTTTATGCAACAGAAGTGATTTGTCAAGTAAAAGATTTGAATGTGTGAGTATGAGAATGGAGGAAAGAAACAGCTTGCCATCCTTCATGATGATAATCTCCTCTCCTCTGTGCTAATGCACATCTCAATATCCCAGGCAACACAAGTGAGATTGTAGTTTATGACAAGTATGGATTGCATAACAGACGCTGTCTAATCCTCACCCTGCAGGCTCGTGAGCACGTCTCCCTTTTACCAAAATGTTCTCTGGTGAAAGATGTCATTACCAATTCTCTCCTGGGTTTAGTGGATTTATGCTGATTTCCATGGATACAAATTAGTGATAAATGGGAGAAAAAATGAAGGACAGACAGCAGAGGAGGAGAAAGGAGGAGAAAGGGTTTGATGCAATGGGGGTATGTTGATTTGCGGTGCTTATTCATTCATTATTCAATCAGCCCTGTGTCCTTCTTGTTTCTGAATATGTATTTTTTCTGTGAGACACTTAATATTTTTGCCATTCTTACATTAATGTCAGGGAACATGCAGTCCCACATTTTACATTTACTGTCTTTTTTGGCATTTACTTGTTGCTCACACAAAATTTTAACTTTCAGCTTTAAATGTATTTGAGTTTGTCTCACAGCTGCAAAAGGTGAAACCTATTTAACTTCACTCTTTTAGCCTGGGAGAAATATACAGTACAATTTAAGTTTGGCACATCAAATGCAGATAAATGCAACTGAATGAAACCTGAAAGTCGCTTTTACTTGTTACTTACCAACAGTTTACTTGCACTTGTGGACAGAAAGTAATTTGAAAGGTCACCAAACTTATAAATCACAAAAATTCAAATACTCTTACAAATGCTGCGATGAGAGAACAGGACCTGCAGCTTACCATAAATGCCTAGCTTTGATTTTGAATATAAAATGAGGTCCCAGCAGATATGCCAGTGCTATTTTTATTTTAATTTAAGTGCACAAATGAGTGGTTTGCTTCCTTCTAATTATTAAGCCACGTCCCCTTCCTTGACTCTATTTCCATTAGAATAGCTTTAAGTCATGTGAACGAGATAAATAAGTACATTCACATTGATTATATTAATTGAAATGCTTGTTTATATAGAGTTAAATGTACCATCCAGTGTAAAGCTAATTAACGTGCTACATCTCATTTACTTAAGCCATACAAAAACTGGGATGTAAAATTGACGGGGGCTTTGTGTAGGACTATTTCTTTCGGTGGTCAGTGACTTTGTGGAGTCTTGAGTCACAGTGATGTTGCTAGGCAACAAAGAAATATTTCTGGACAGAGATTGGCAGGGGAAAGTTTTCCCATCTGTTATAAATGCTATCAGCTGATTAAATAGCTGCTATCAGTTGTTATCACTCCTATAGATACTGCCAGCAAGCAGCCTCCTCTACCAGCTGGTTTGCTTAGTGCATCACCTCATATAATCACGGTGCCGACGCCCTGCTGAAAAGACATATAGGAAGAGTGCTTTGAAAGCACATCAAAAGTCTGTATAGGGAGCTCGGAGGGAATGCAAGTGGCATAAATCAAAGGACTTTCACCCAGGAGACTTGAGTATGTTGTGTTTGAATTTAAATGTTGTTTTGACCTGCTTTTTACTTTCATTTTTGCTTTGTGTTTGGTTAGTTTTGGGCAGTAAAGCTACTTGATAAGGACGAGGAAAGCATCATGGCTTTGGTTAAAATATAGCCTTTTACAACCAAAGCCATGTTAGAACTCTCTGCGTGCTATAAAGGGCTGAGTACAAACACGGAGGTGAAAAAGGTTACATTTTGATTTTATTTAATCAGAAAAAATATTATGAAGGTGACTAGACAGGTAGCTACTGAAGTTCAGCTAAATATGTACACAGCTAAAGCTAATTAAAAATAACTGGCACGATTATATTTACATAACCATTCCATCTATCCATTCATGTATCCATATATGAGTTGTTTTCTTCTAGTTATTCATTTTAGGGTGATGGGGAGCTGGAGCCTGTCCCAGCTGTCATAGAATGAAAGGCGGGGTACACTCTAGACAGGGTGCTGGTCTGCAGCATTGCTAATGCAGAGACACAGACCACTCACGCTCACACCTAGGGCCAAATTAGAATCACAGTTTAACCTAACATGCATGTCTCTGGACTGTGGGAAGGAAGCCAGAGTACCCAGAGAGAACTCATGCAGGCACAGGGAGAATATGCAAACACTTAAAGAGGGCCCAGCTGGTTGAGTTGAACCCGAGTTGATCCTTGTATATGTTTGCAATAACTATAAATTTGAAAAAAAAAACAACCAAAAAACCCCAAAACAAACAAAACAAAACCAAACCAAAAACTCACCAACAGGGTAAAACAGGATTTCTTTTGTTGTTGTTGCAAGATTCACATACATCACATTTCAAGAACAAAAAAAAAGCTATTCATTTGTTATGCTAGCTCTTCCTAAACCTTTTGTGCATTATTTTTAGCTGTCCTTTCTTCTTTTGATGAGTGCATGGAAGTGTGTATGCACGAAAAAATGTTAGAAATGTCAATGTTGTATGTCTGACTGTGTGTTTGGTCATTTGCACTTATCCTTACTGTGTTTTTAAAAGTGCTATAAAAAACAATATTCTTCTCTTTATTACTAAAAACTATCATCACATTTCTGATTGATGGGTCAGAGTTTCCTAAAATATTAAATTTGGAATTTGTTTGTTATTACAGCTGTTTTCTAGGGCTGGAAAAGTGCTTTTTTAGCCTGTTCCCTTTGAGCTCAGTGTCCAGTGTGTTTGGGCAGGTGATGTCAGGTATGTGAAGTCAAAATAACTTTACTTCAGTGCCAAGTGCTGAGAGCACATGCTATTCAAGCATGTTCCCTTCAATACCTCCAAGGAAACATCTTTGAAAAGTGTTTTGCAGAAAATATAGCACTGTGGACCTCGCATTTAGAACTAACCCTTGCAAGTTGTGCTTGGCCCCGCTGTGAGTGAAAGGCAGTTACAGCCTTGCACAGAACTTCCAATCTTGAATAGGGATTAGTCTATGTGGAGTCTAGGTAGATTTTTAGCTCCATCTGTCAAGGCAGGGCATAGCTAGCTTTTATCTCAGACGGCACATCTTTGCAATATAATGCTTGCACTTTAATAGTCCTCACTTGTTTTGAATTTGTACAACTGGAAAGCGAACTAGTAATATCTTGGGTCATTTTAGGTAAAGCCACAATCATTTTTTTCTTTATCTAAATCTCTCACATAGATAATCTAACTGTCCCAACTCAGAGCCGAACAGGAGGACTCAGATTGTACAAAATGATAAAACTCAAGGGAGGAGAGGTTTGGAGTGAGAAATACAGGGGGCAGGTGGTGCACTGGAGACTTGATAGATTCAATTTTATGGCTAAGCGGAATTTAAAATTCATCACATAGCCTATGGTGTAGAGATCACAGCAAACCTGCCTTCTGTACCATTTTCTTCTGATGTGAACGGGTAGCAGAGGAAAAAAAAAAGCCTGATGGCATACAGAAAAAATAAGTACATTTACAGCAGGAAATTACACAGGCTTGGTCGTGGCGTTAAAGGATTAGGATCTGTAGATGAACTTACCGACTGGATTAGTGCTCTTGTTGCCAGTGGCTGCATCTGACTTCTAATCTGTAGCTTTTGTGAAAAAGGGAACAGAATCACACAAAAACATCAGTGCAAGGCAGTCGTGCCTTAGATCCCATCAGAGCGTTAAAAACATGAGTCTGTGATTAAGTTGTCATGGAGAATACTGTTGTATCAGCCCAACACTATACCAGAGGAAGGGTACACCCTGGACAGGTCCCCAGTCTATGACAGGGCTAACACAGACAGACAGACAACCAACCACAACGCCACCTGAACAATATATATACATTTGCAATTTGATCTGCAATCAATCAAGGCTGTTTTTGGGTTGATCTTGTGTGTGTATGTGATAGATTGCTCACTGATGTGCAAACATCATTCAGCAGAAAGAAGCCGCTGAAAATGTCACCCAGCGATTTCCCCCCTCTGCCGTTTCACTTCATCTCCATCTCAACCTGTTGGCGCGACTTCTGTCCTCCCGCCCTTTGCAGCCATGGAGATTGAGGTGTGTAATTAAAAATATCTCCCCCTCCTCTGGCTCTCTCTTTACTGCTGTCAATTAGCAGCTGCTGGATCTGTCTGCACTGATGTCGAGTGTTGCAGGCTGTAATGCCATACGTTGTATGTTTGCTCTTGTGTGTATTTTTGCATGCACGTTACAGAGAACGTGAGAATCTGGAAAAAGCAGAGCGATAGACCGTCGCTTTGTACTGAGTGCAAGTTACGTGACTCCAAGTCTGCAGTCCTGCATTCAGGTTACAGCTTATTTTTTTTTTGGATGTCTTTCAGCAGTCATTACATGCTGTGTATTGGGAAGCTACCAGTGCTCTTTCTTGCTTTGTTAAGGCAAAGTAAAGCAACCACATGTCCAGATTACCCCCCTGTGCATTCGTTCTCCCTTGTGAAGAAGAAAGAATTATCCTATTGCAGGAACTTTGCCTGCATTTATTATACATTATCACCTGGATCAGGGATATCATTTTTTTTCACTGTGGCACAGCTTTCGTTGTGATTAAAAATTCCCTTTCTGTTTAAATAACCCCTTGTCTCAGATTGACAGAACTACATTGCTTTCCAAATTCACTTGAATTTTGTCGTGCACTATATTTTACTCTGAGCTGGTTAATTTTGGCTCTAACTCTCACAGCCCTCTTTCTGTGGTGATCACTGCGGTACACTCAGGGACAGACACACTGTCAGAGTCAAGCGTTTTTGTGTGTGCTAACCGCCATGGGAGCTCCGTACGTCAGTCGCAGCACCCCTGACTCTGTTGTCAGTGTGTCTAATTAACACTCCTGTGTGGTACTGATGCTACACACTACTTTTTCTGAGACACCTGCCCTGTGACACATTTAGCGTACTGGAGCAGGTGATTGTCAGCAGACATTTTACATTGGGATACAACCTAAAATCTAAGCAATACTCTTAGCTGATGCTAAGATCAGGGGAGGCAGGTGTTTGAGGGAGAATCAGCAGGTATGACATAGTCATGCCCAGGGCTTGTTGCTAGCGCTGGTGGGTCCACATGCATAATATTGCGCATAAACAGATGGATGAGAGCATGACAAGTCTGGCAGATGACAGAAATGAAATAGTCTGCCTGCGATTTAATGTATTTTCTTTTAAAAATGTTCCTCTCCGTCTGCCGGAACAGTATAATGATGCTTTCTTGCCAAAAGGTTTGTCAGGAAAGATGCTTGTGAATCTGCATTTACATTTTACAGAAAGACTTATCATAATCATCACGCTGCTGAACACGTTTAACTGTGAGTGTGCAATGAAGGGAGGAGGGCAGAGATATTCTGCATGTGTAAACATGTAAATAGCTGAAATTATTATCACTTAGAGTGGTTTTAATCATGTTTTAATAATTGTATTTTTTTTTTCCTGTGCATGTTTGCGGATGCTCGTGTGCCCTCTTATGTGCCTTCACCAGTCATGCCAGCTTGCTCTGACCCCACTGGCACAGTGTCCCTGGCTCTCATCCAAGTAGCCTGCAGTGCCATCCTCTCTGCCTGCACAGTCTCACACAACTCCATGACTCATTGCTCAGCTGTGGTCATTTTTTTCTGTTATCACCACTTAAATGAAGGCATACCCAATGTGTTTTCTTTCCTAAAATGGCTTACTGATACTTTGTCAAACCTGCTGGTGACTCAAAAGAAAGGATCTTTTGTTTACAACAATAATAAGCCCCAACATAAAAAAGGCATCGGCTTTGAGGATTTCTGCAATATAATACAGGTTTTATGTATGTACTGTGGAAAACAGAGCTAGGCAGTTTTATAAAGCAGAAGAGTCCTACGTGGAATAATGAAAATCATCATCATGAGCAGAACTTTTAGCTTTACTCTTGTGCTGATCATATTTAATCTGATTGATCCATACTTATTATAATTTATTATAATTTGTGCATCATCGTGTTATTGCAAAAATCCCATTTTCACACTTGCACTGGTGACTTGAAGCCCTTTTAAATACTTATTGATCTATTTTTCTTGTGGTGGTAAGGTTGTCTTCTTTGTAGACTTCAGTACTGATACCCAGGAAAATACCCGATACTGGAAAACATTTTTAGTATCATGGGGGGTAAAAAATTACAAATGGTTAAGAGGTATTATTTCTTATATAACAACAGAATGATACAGACAATATCTCAAGGGACAACACTTTTTTAAGTAGTCTGACATGGCACGGAAAAATACAGTAACATAACTCAACACATGACATATTGTAGCATCATCATAGGAAGTGCAAATAAGTGAAATGATAAAACCCCACTATCTTTTTAGGTTTTCTGAGGCAGTGCTGTGCTTCAGCCGAATTGGCACCAAATTTTTGTTGCAGATTAACTACAGCTGGTAAGGTAGGCCTCCCCTCTTTCTTTCTCCATGATGCTAGACTTTTCTCAGCTTAACTTTGTGACTTTAAGAGAAACTTTTAAATTAACACTATCTATCAGTGTTACAGGACCGATAATGTTTGCCATTGAGCTGAAATATTCTTGGCTATGGCTAATAATAAGCTTTATTATTAGCCATAGACACTAACGATGATGATTCCAGAGTGACTCGCTAATAATGGAATGCTAACGTTGACACGGGCACACGCGGTCTGGGGCTAACGTTGGTGATAACTACTTAGCACTTTGTTGAAACAGGAGCTGTATTGACCTAATGAAACTCCTTCTAAAGTGTCTTGTAGTGTTGTGAAAACCAGCTACTTCAACTGGGAGTGAGGGGAGGCGCTGTGGGAAGTTGTGTGTTAACTGGAAGAGGCAAAGATGGCACCCTTTGTTTTGCTACTGTTGCAAATAAGTATCTAATTATATCATTTTTTTGACAAACCTAGCAGGAGGTGCCATGGTCAGATTGCTTTAAGACTTTAGAGAAGATGAAATTTTTATGTAATTGCTTACCACAACATTTAAAGTAGCCTCTAAAATATTTTTATTGTTGATGCTGCCATACACCTTTCCATATTTGACGAGTTTGTTAGCAAATGTACGCTCGTTAGCAAGGGTTACCAAGGAACCGTTGTCATGTGTCAGCTAATTTAATTTAGAGGCATTATGAAAGAGACATGTGGTTTGCAAATAATTTTGAGTAAAAATCCATAGAAGAATTAAGAAATGGCAAGCATGGTGTTTGTCCTGCACCTGTGCCCGAATAGCTTATCAATAGCTGGACCGATTTATACGAGAGCAAATTCTGCTGTTGCACTGACAGGTGCACACAGTTGTGGTTTTATGGTAACAGGCATAGCTGGTATCTTGTGTATCATACTTGTTTCTTGGCTTACCAAATCCATCACATGGATTAGCATATCATTTGTTAAACAATCTTAATGTCTCATAACGATGAATTAAGGCTTGAGTCCCCATATATCGAGACACTGATACATTTTGTGGTAGTGTTGGATGACCGGTAATGAAATCAGCAGGCACATCATCTGATCTTATTTGTCAATTTTCGATTTTGCTGTTAAATAAGATCTGGTTAAGGGAGTCAACAATGTTTGCCATGTGCTCCATTTTTATGTGCTGTTTTGCATTGAGTGGATTCATGAATATTGTTTTTTGATATCTGATCTGAGTGATGTTTTTAATCTATCTGCTGCAATATTTAGTCTGAACCAGAGTGTAGTGTGTCATATCTGATACAGCTGATGCAACAGCAGTCAGGTTGTAACTGTCATTTAAGACACTGATTAATGGAAGTTTGGAGTTTAAAGATTTTGACCTGGCTTTAAAATGAAACACATTATAGAAGTTTTGACTTATACAAAGCTGTGTTGCCCCTTCTCTTCACAACAGTTATTGACAGAATTTCAAGGCACAACCACTAGGTGCTATTTCAGTACCTACTTGGACAATGAGTTGAACATGAAAAGACTGCATGCCACTGATGGGATAGAGAGTGGCAAAACGAGATGAGTCATGAGAGTGACCCCATCAAGAATCAAACCTTTAAACGAGGGAAATGGATACAGGGTCACACAAACCAACACCGTCGTCTAGTGATGAGGGCACACATTTACCACCAGTTTAACAACAAGTTTACCAACAGTTTAGCAACACATGGCCTTTGCGTTGCTGTAACGACCCCACCCACGTTAAGGTGGCACTCTGGACATGTGGATGCTAGTGGAAAAGAGGCAATTGTGACAGCAGCTTGATGGGTTTAAATATTTAGGACAGACTGTAATAACTCTGATGATTAAGACTTAAGACAAGTCAAAATTTAACTTTCTAAATTACCTGCTAAACATGACATTAAAAGTGTGAGGATGGTAGCGTGAGGGTATTAGAATGTACACTGGACAACTGAAGGGCAGAGTGGTAAGACCAGCCGTATACTCTAACTTGTCAGTAGTTGGCAAGCCTTTAAAGCTAATACTCGGGAGAATGATAAATTAAAAGTTCTGCTCAGTGTTTTTTATTTCTTTACATGTAATCAGTTGACAGTTACGACAGTCTGCGATACATGCGATATCACAAGCATTTTTCGTTTAAAAATAGGGCAGATAGCTGAGCAGAAAGTGCTCTATGCCTCTTAAGAGACACTGGTATTCACTGACTTCTCTAACACCTTCAGATTGTTTGAAATCATGAGTGACAGAGTGGCAGAGCGTGGCAAGTTGCTCTCATGTGACAGCCAAAGATGAATCATTTAAAGTGCTCGTTTGTGGCCTCACAGAGCAGTGTTTTCTGGACTATTAGCTACACAAGCAGCATTAGGCAGATGAAGCAGACTCTCCTCATATCTTACCATACGCCTGAGGCAACACACAGAGGGTGAGACTTCAAAGTATTCAGATAAGGAGATAAACACCTCATGCTGAACTTGAGGAACTTTGACAGATTTAACAGAACAAAGAGTCCTCTGTCTAGCTGCTGAGGGACAGTTTGCCTATAACTCAATGTGGTCATCAGTTTGCTGCATGCTGCATGCCCCCCACCCCTCCCACCCCCATATAAACACTCTGCCTTTTCTCGCCAAACCTAAACTGTGTTTTTTTCAAGATAGCTGGTGAAGGAGGAGATGCTATCCTGCTAAACACAGGATGAGTGTGGGAATGGAAGGGTGGAGGGTGAGGAGGTTAGTCTGTTTATTTGAGTGCATGCGTGTGTGT
>VUQR01014148.1:3624-17301 GCA_015108515.1 Hemichromis elongatus | reverse complement strand
GATGCTGCTGAAGTGAAGCAGAGCAAAGTTACAGAGGTTTGATTACAGACACAGAGAAGAGTTTTGTTCAGTCGCCTGTTGAACAACAGAAATGAGGCTTTGTTTTCAGAAGTAAGTGAAAAGGAAAAAAACATGTCTGACAGCGCCGTAAACAACGGTAGACTTGTGCGTAATAAGCAAACGAATAATGCAGAAAACAGATTTGTAGATTGGAAGCTGTTCTTGAAGCACACAGACAGGGGGCGCTGTGCTTGAAGTGTGATTTTATCGTGGTGGAAGCGAAGCAGCAAAAGTCAGAGGGAACTCATGACGATGTTTACGTGAAGCGTAGGTTGGATCTTCTTCTGCTGCTGGTTCAGCTGGTGGTTGTTAACGTTTTGTTCGGTTTAACCTGAGATGCTGGCGTTTCAGGTAAAATACATTTATATTTAAAAATCGATTCAGGATTTTATTAAATCGATATCACGTTTTCCAAGCTAGAATTGATTTTAATCGATAGATCGATAATCAAAACCCAGCCCTAGTTAGATCAGCGGTCCTCAACCCCCAGGCCGCGGACCAGTACCAGTCCATGAGCCATTTGGTACCTGTGCAACAAGAGTTGAGGCGCGTACTGGGCCGCACAGAAAAAGTAAATAACTTACATTATTTCTGTTTTATTTTGAAAATGACTGAATTCTCTCAGTTACTTCTGTCTACGACTTACTTTCGGTGCATGTGAAGATACATTAACGGTAATATTAAACCCACAAGCTAACAAAATGAGTAAAAATTGTGAGAGGTGGCTGGCCTTTCCCTTAGAGATATGGTGAGAAGTTCGGCCATTCGGGAGGAGCTCAGAGATGAGTCGCTGCTCCTCCACATCGAAAGGAGCCATTTGAGGTGGTTCGGGCATCTGACAAGGATGCCTCCAGGAAGCCTCCTGGGCGAGGTGTTCAAGGCATGTCCCACTGGGTGGAGGCAACGGGGCAGACCCAGGACACGCTGGAGAGATTATATCTCTCGGCTACCCTGGGAACACGTTGGTGTTCCCCCTGGATAAGCTGGAGGAGGTGACTGGGGAGAGGGAGGTCTGGGCTTCTCTGCTGCCCCTGTGACCCGGCCCCGGATAAGCGGAAGAAAATGGATGGATGGATGGATTCTGGCATAGACTTTTTTAGGGAGGCTGAGGAGTGTGATCCCCCTATAGTTGGCACACACCTTCCAGTCCCCTTTTTTAAAGTCTTTGAAACCCTTTAAGGTTAAAGTTTTGAGGAGCTGCTTATGTCCAACGTGTAAAGAGACTTTTAGAAACACAATTTGACGATTAGGGTTATCAGAAAAACTGTGTGTGTGTTTGTATGTGTCACCTTGAATGTGGAGCATGGGTAGGCGAACAGGTGAACTTTACAGAAGTCGTCAGCCAGAGCAATCACCTTCCTGTTGTGAGACCTAATCAGAGCATTGATGTCGGTGCCGTCTGAACCCTCTGGCCAAACACCTGAGATAGGCAGACAGAATTTCAGAATAAAGAAAGCTGTCCTGATTCAACAGTCATTGAAAAAAAAAAAAAAAGTAAAAAACACCCTCACACACACACACACTCTCTCCCATTGTACTAACCAAACACGTGATATCCCAGGACGCAGGTGTAAGTCGCCCAGTCGATGTCTTTACACTCTGAACGATTTCTGATATATTTACAACCATTTGGAATGTCCCCTGAAAACACACACCTGTCACTGTACACCAAAAAAATACTGCAGTATTACAGTACCCTGTGATAACAGTACAAAATACTGCAGTGCCAGAGCATATGATGAGAAGGTACTCACAGTAGAGGATCTCGTAGTCTCCAGAGTTGGACATGATGAAGTTGTTGTCAGGTGACCAGTCCAGGTGGGTGATGTAGCTCGAATGTCCCTGTAGAAATATTCAATAACTCATGAACACACCTGAGCACCACCGCAACTAGGACGATTTTCCAAGTTTAATCCACAGACAAGCTACACTCAATCTTCTGAAGTGGAATATGTAGTGGAGGAGCGCGAGCACAAGGGCCGCTCTGGCTTGTATTGTTGTTGCTCCATGAGCCGCGAAGGAAAGCAAAGTTATAACACACAAAGATTTAAAGTGAAACTGAGTGTTAAAAACAATGAAAAGTGTCAATGATGTCTGTGCTTCTCACGCTGCATTTTATCTTTGATGTTTTGTTTTTCCACAATTCTCTCGTTCTCAGTGAACTCCGCGGTCGGTTCCAGATCTTTTCCAGCCTACTTGCAACCAATCACCATTAGGACAGTTAGGATTTTGGAGGACTCCTCTCCCCTTCTCTGTCTAACGAAGTGGGACGTGGACGGACATGTTTGCAGGATCATACATCCCGCTTCAGAGACCTGTCCTCTCAGGTTCGCCTCTTACATTATCATGGTAACTAGCACATATGAAAATACCATCTACCCCTTAAATTACGTGTTGAAACTTGGACATAGCCGAATATTCTAGCAGAACAATGATCACAAACATACATTACAAGTGATTTTGGACAAAGCAGGCTAACCATTCTGAGGTCAGAACGGCATTCCTAAAGCCTGACCTCAGCACTAGAAACCAGTTTAAATGAACTTTACCAATTCTGCCAAGACGAGCAGACAAATATCAGAGAGAAGAACATTTTGTTACTCATCCAAGTAAGTCACTTGCATGATGACGAAACATCTCTCCCACTGAAAACGCAATGTCCAGATGAACAGACTCAATTCTTTGGGACAAACTGAATGAACCAATGGATGCAACAGGTCCAGATAGGTGTTCACTCAGCTGCAATTGGTTATTTCACTCACCGTGCACTTCCCGTATCGGCTGTATTTGCGTCCTTGCTCAGAGACGTTGTAAAGGTAAATAAAGTTATCATGAGATCCAACAGCCAGCATGCTTCCATCTGCAGAGAGACAGAGAGGTGCATGCTGGGATTTGTAGTCCTCTCACAACACTGTTATGGTCTTCAGTTTAATTAGTGTCCATGTTCAGGGGCTGTGTCCTGTGGCTGACGCTGCATACAAGGTGGAGCTCTGTACAGCATCACAAACATCTGCTCTTGTCACCTAGCAACCACATCAATGTCAGCTTATATTCTCAGAAATCTCTTTTAAATTATTTGGGGGTGTCCAAATTCATGGGCTGCATCCTCCTGAGGACCCGGCCTTCACGGTCTATGTTGGCTGGTTACTCATCAGGTCGGGTAGGCCGGTAGTGAGCGGCTGTGAAATTGGACGGTGTGGCCTTCAGATTTGCGTAACCGGCTGTCTCGGGCTACGTCCACACGTACACGGGTATTTTTGAAAATGGAGATTTTCTGTCCACACATGCAGTTTTGGAAACATATCTCCGTCCACATGTAAACGCTAAAAACTGAGGGTTTTTTTAATCTCCATCCTGGCAGGAGTTTTTAAAAACTCTGTTTTTAATGACCCAAAACGGCGTGTACATGTGGACGTGGCCGTCTACTCCTTGCTAACATTTAACAGAGCACTGGCGTAAACTCTGCATCATCTCACACGTCTGTTTAAGCAATTTTCTGTTTGACGTTTATTCAGCTGTAATCTCAGCCAAACTGATTTACTCAGGAACAAAGAAAACACTGAAAAAGGCCAAACACTAACATGTTTAAGTTATCTAAGTGACTTATATATCATGTTTAACCCGAGTAGCTAAAGACCGCGGGGGTCTGTAAACGATGTGCAGGGAGTTCGTGTCCTCGACGGCTCTAGTGAGCCTCGACCTCCCGGTCAGCGATGGAGCTGGTGGCTAACAGACGTCTGTGAACACGTCGGAGCGCTTTAGCTAATATGTGATGTCCTGATAAACCGAGCAGATATTTGAAGTTTACACAGCTACATCCTTGTCTGAAAATATCTTAAAAGTTTATTTTGTGACCCAGAAAGAGGAATAAGAGTAATATTAAAACTAAGCAGCTGCCGCCATTGTTGGAAACTGGAATCGGCTGGGCCGTGCTATGAATTGTGGGATATAGTGGGCCATGAAGGATACACCTGACCCATGCTCAATAATCTGGAGAAAATGAGGACGCATTTGTCGGCGCATTTGGACAGCCTACATCGCTTTGCTGTGACGTAATCGGCCCACAGATGCGGCCTCGGGAGGATGCAGCCTATGACTATGGACACCCCCAATTGCTATTGGAAGACGTTACACGGTAGCGTGTGATGTCACACCAAGAGGGCTGCCCATTGTTAGCGAACAGATAAAGATGCTCTGAGGTCAGCTGAAAGCAGGTGACCTCCAGACAGCTGTGAGGTACACAGCTTGTTACAGCCACAGCCCGTGAACAATGTAGCTCCACCCACCAACAGAGAAGCGCATCACTGACAGCTGCTCATTCCCATCGGTGTGAATCCCCACCAGGTCGTTGGTCTCAGCATCCAGAACGTACCACCTGACAGGGACCAGAGGGATCAGGGATCACACATACAAGGAAACCATCTTTTGGTCCAGGTAGAAAAAACAAAACAAAACTCTGCACTGACTTTCCTGACCGCGTTCCTATGGCAACCACAGCGCCACTTGGATGGAAGTCTGCACAGTGTCCGTGTTCCTAAGGAGGAGAGAGCTGCAATCACCAATGACCAATTGATAAATAATCAATCAACTGTCTCCCCCATCACCACGCACCTTTTCATCCAGCATGCGACTCCACAGCAGACTGTGATCGCTCGAGTTCCAGAGGCAGACGAGCCTGTCCTGAGCACACGTCAGAAACAGGTCTTTGGATGGGTGAGCCGCCAAACCCCACAGCTCATCTGTGTGACCCTGAACACATCACAACACAGAGCTACTGTAGCCTTCTGGTCAGTGACCGCATGCAAATATGTGACCTCCTGTTCCTGGCTTGTCTGTTTGTCGTGACTTCCTGGATGAGTTTCACTCACCTGGACCTCAACCAGAAAGCCATCGTTGAAAGTTCCTCTCAGGATGAAGTTACGAGATGTCCCGACCAGAAACTCATCCCCCTTCCCCTCAGACACCGCTCTGATGGTTCCGTACTGATCTGAGACCTGTGGGGACCAAACGTGTAACCTCAGTCCTGTGGGTGACACTGAGAGATGATGTCATCACAGCTGAGTTTCACTGAGGTGTGCGTGTGTGCAAGCGGGACCTCAATCTCTCGGTCAGGTCGCAGTTCGTGGTCCCACAGGATGATTTTTTGGTCTTTTTTCCCTCCGGTCAGCAGTGTGCCACTTCTCATCTCACACATACAGAAAACACTTCCCTCGTGACCTTTGACCTGTCGAATGATCTGAAAGGCTATGTAGACACACACACACGAGTTATCAAATATATTAAAAAACAAAAAAAACAAAAGCAAAAAAAAAAAACAAGCTTTGATGAAAGTTTTTTTTCTAACTCTGAAAGTTGAAACAGGAAGTGCCTGCTGAACCATCCTGCCTGCACACACCTCAAATGTTTTCCCACTTTTATTAACCTGAAACTGATCATTTGTGTCACCCAGTCATGTTTAAGGTCTGCTCAGTGAGACTGGACTTTTCTGGACTTCCATATGTCCTCACTGCTCACTGAGACTTCTCCCGGCACCAGCCAGAGTATGAGCAGAAATGCCACGGATGTGCAAGAGGTACATGTTGGTTCTTCATGTTTACTGCATTTTGTTGCCTTTTACTTGTGACATGAGCAATGACAATAAAGTTGAATTCTTTTCTATTCTATTTACACAGGAAGTCAGAATGTGCGTTGGTGCCTCTGATGTTCATACAGGAAGCACCAGTGTTTAATGTTCATGTACATGAAGACAAACTGCTTTAAATGGCTTTATTCTTGCATTGTTTTTACAGTGCAGTTCACAAAACAAACAGCAGGAGGGAGTAGATCATACTGAAAACACTTCCTGTTTCTGCAGATTTCATCCAAACATGAGGTTTCCTGTTGCTCGTGTGCACCAACGTGCTGCGGAGGGCTAAAGATCCTCTCCACATTCACCGTCTTTTTCCCGTTCTCAGAAAAAAAGTGCTCCAAGTAGAATTTCAGTAGAAAATCATTAAACCCCTGGCATCACGTCTCTAAAAACCAGTTTAACAACATGACAAAAACCATTACTGAAACTGGGCCAAAACACACACACACACGCAGACACTCTGTTGATTTTCTGTGGTTTTTCTATAGCCAGTTGTTCACAGGACTCTTGAGCTGCTGGTTCTGCTTGGTTTAAATCAAACTCTTCACTCTGACATTTTCTGGGACCTTAAAATCGGATAGACTGTCGTTTGCTTTAGCATCGAGCTCTTAAAACCTGTCGGGATCTGTCTCGTGCAGAGAAACGCTTCAGGGCGGATACAAATGCAAACTCATTAAACACGCCGAGCTTATTTCATTAACAAGACAAATGGCGTTTTACTCAGGGTGAAAATATGCACGCCGTTTCCCTGGCAGGGTCTCGGCTTGTTTGTTTCTCTGCTCTGTGGCTGCCCGGCGACACACACCTGCACGATCTTTATGTCAAACAAGGTGAAGAACCCCACCCCCGATACCTCGAGGCCCCTTCCCGGCCGGGTTCTCCGTGGTGTTCCTGGTCCAGACCAGCAGGTGTCCCCCAGTATCTCCTGTGACGATGTCTCCGGTGCTCAGAAATGCCAGGCACTGGATGAACTTTGGCTTGTCATATTTCTAGAAAAACAGCAAAAGCAGGAGAGCAGAGCTTCAGAGAGTTTAAAGTAGGGCCTGGGGAGGCTCAGAAAGACAGAAAGCTGAGAAGAAACTTTGATTTAAACTAAGTAAAAAGTGTTTCAATGCTAATTTAATAAACTTGATGTTTCTGTTGTTTTTTCACAGCTAGATGCTGTTTCAGGAGTATCTGCTGGACCTGAAGCTGCCGGGCTGCAGAAAAATCACCTTCATATCATCGGTTTAATTCTTTCATAAAGGGTTTTCTTTTGTCCTCAACTGGGTGGGTGGAGCTTCACATTCTCCTATAGATTTTTACTGATTTAAGGTTTCCTCTAAGAGCAAACAGAGGAAGCTTTCCCCATCCCCATGTTAGTCTGTCCCACTGAAACCACATTGAATTCATTACCAACCTCACCTGGTGCAAGCTTTGACTCATTTGTTGGTTTTGCCACAGGCCACCATCAAAGTCCAGCACAGCTTGAAGCAGTAATTTGGGGGGTCTTTTTTTGTTTTTGTAAATCACAGGTGCAGATCGTGGATCTGTGAGTGTTTAATCAGCGATGAGCACAGTTACAGTTAAACTGCACAAACTCACCCCAAAGATTCCCTGTTTACGAGTGAGCGAGTTCCCATTCCAGGTCCAGAAGAAGATGTGGGACTTCCCGCAGGTGACGATGGTGTTTGGATCCGTTGGGTGGAACTCCACAACCAGGACCACATCATTGGTGGTCTGCAAGAACACGGCAAAGCATTTGAGCAAAGGTAGAACACGTTGGAACCATTAGAACAGTAACAAAAACGTGGGCTCACTTTGATCTCAGCGATCTTCGACCTCCTCTGCCAATCCCAAACTGTCAACATGTGGTCGTTACAGTCATCAATCACACTCAGGTGCTGCCCAGAATCCTGAGAGACACAACAAGGGCGATGACGCGTTCAGCTGCAGGTATGTGAGAAGCTCCCGTGGTGCACCTGGTTGATACTTACAGCTTTGGAGAAAGCCAGAGAGCCAACGCCTCGTTCGAACGTTCCCAAACCGATGACCTGCAGCGTGGCCAGACTGACGCTGTCCCAGACACGAACGTGAGGCTGCAGCGACTGAGGGGGACAGCACCCTTGTCTTAATTGTTTTCATTCATTTATTTAAAAAAAGTTCTATCCTTCAGCAGGTCTCCTGTCAGTCTCAGTTTTTCCTCAGATACACTCGTATTTTATATTTTCTGTTCGCCTGAAGGTCGACCTTAAAAACGTGTCATCTCTTCTTACCCGTCCATCTTTGTCCACTCCTGCAAGCTGTCCCGTAGCAATCCGGATCTTATCAGGATGGATGGCCAGGCTGAACGAAACAAAGAGAGCAGCTCACTCATCTGTGGCCACAAACAGCCAATAGGAGAGCAGAGGGTACTACAGAGCTCTTTCTCACCATTTGACACAGTCGGTGTGTCCGAGGTAATGTCTCTGAGTCCGCTCCTCATAGTTAAACAGAACCACGACCGACGCAATGAAGTAAACGACCTCTCCAGTTGGAAGGAGGTAGACGTTCGCTCTGCAGTCTCTTCCCCGGTAACCGTACCTGCACGAAGTCAAGGAAACACCTGGACAACAGCTGGAGATGTAGTGACATTTACATCAGAGCAGATGAGGAATGCATGAGGACCTGCTGAAGCTTAGACTTTGTCTCATTAGTGGTTTTACTGATGTACACAGATAACACTGAACCGTCTGGATCATCTTTACTGAACCCACATCAGCCTGACACACCTGAGATCTGTCCTGAACTTTAAATAGTCAGGATTTTGGCCTGGAATTCTACATTTAAACACTTTGAGCTTTTACAAACTGTTTTCAGAGCAGCCCCGTGTACCAGGTGAAGGATACACCCACGCCAGCTTCAGTCTTTCTGGAGGAAGTTCGGTCCGAATGTCGTTGTACTTCTCCACGTCTGAAGGGATAAACATGGTGATGGGTCGACCACGCATGAACATCTTAATAGCGTTCCCCTCTGAAACGGTAGACAGACACTCATCAGACCAGCAAACCACCAAAGTATAAATCCTAATCCCAAAATCCAAAGCTAACCCTGTCAGAGTCTTATGGGTCACGTTTTTATTCATTTGGCAAATAAATATGAGCACTGAAGCAGATTTGGTAACAGATATTCTGTCAACTTTTGTCTTTCATGTGTGACAGTCGTTAGAAGAGGTGAAACAGGACAAGATCTGAAAGGTGCTGCTAATTTAAAATAAGTAAATAAAAATAGAAAAAGCAAGCCAGGTGAAGAAACAGAGGCCTTAAAGCTGTGCAGGTGAAGCAGCTCGGACAGAAAAACCTGTTGTTTACCTCCATAAAGCTGCTGCTTCTTAAACAAAACAAAAAAGCTTTTACACCAGAAAAGTGTGCATGTTCCTGTCCACCTATCTTTGTGAGGACCGAAATTTGCATTCTATTATACTTGTGAAGACACACACCCTGGTCCTCACGAGTTTGAAGGCTCAAAATGTGGATTTAGTGTCAGGGTTACAATTAGGGTTAGGGTTAGGTTAAAGGTAAGGGGCATTACGTCAATGAAGGTCCTCGCTAAGATAGCAGAACCAGTGTGTGTGTATGTGTGTGTGTGAGATTTGTCTGATTGGAAGCGTGAATAAATTTCTTTTCTTACTTGTTCACCTTATATGGAGGTAAATGATATAAGAGAGCCAAACACAGGTATGACATCACCTGTACAGTCTGAAGGAGTAAGAGCAGGTGTGCGAGCGAGACTGGCAACATAAAGCAGAGTGTGAGAGAGCAAAAGACAGAGCTGTGATTGGTGCAGAAACAGGGAGTGCTCGCTCAGCAGCTGTTAGCACATTAGCCCGTTAGCTTGCTCTGACGGATCGTTACGACTTACCAGCTTGGCTGTTTTTCTCTCGAGTCGACATTTTGGCTGGTTTGAGACAAAGACATGATCACTGAGAAACACCAACAACAAACACAACACAAACAGCAGCAGCACGGCCTCCAACACAAAAACACTTTGAAACATCTCCGAGGCTACACACGATGAAGATGAAGATGTGTGTGGTGTTTACCTTGGCTCACGACAGGATCTCTGTGCCTGAAAGACAATAATGTGTCGAGAGTGTCAATATAAACAGACGAAGGCCTGACAGCCCACAAACAACCATGTCTGTACTGCACGTGTGCGTCTGTACCGCGCATGCTTTGTGTGTACTGCATGTGTGCTGTGCGTCTGTACCTCTCGGTGCTCTTCACCACCTTGGCCAGCAGCTTGGAGGTGGATGCAGCTTTCACCAATTTGTTCCTGTTTTCCTCCGAAGTGTCCCAGGTGCTGCTCTGAGAGCGCTCCATACCCGAGGACCGCTTCACACTGGGACCCCTGAACACACACATACACAGTGAGTATCGCAGTACTGATCCACGTTCAGCGGGGAAGTAAGAGGAGGAGGAAGAATCTCTGTTTTATTTTCCTGGATTTTAAATTTGACCTTTAAAGTTTCTGAGCTGATGTTTAAGTGTTTTCAATGATTTTCTATTACATGGTGATCCAGACCAATCAGTCGTCAGAGACCAAACACCACCTCCTCCTCCAAAGAGCCAGAGGGACAAAGTCAAACATACAACTCGCAGAGAGGTTAGACAGCTGGGATACATCAGAAACTCAAGACCCAGGCTGCATGAGGCCTGTAGGAGGAGGAGTTAAAGAGAGGAGGTCCTCGGATAAAGCTGGGATGAGATCATGTTAGTAATCATAATAAAACAAGCAGCAGAGACTAAAGAAGAGCCAGGCAGAGTCAAAGGTCACTGCTCCGAAAGACACACAGTCCTCACCACGTCAGAGGTCAAAGGTCGGCGGTCAGTGCTAACAAGCAGGGTCTGTGGTTGTGAATAAAGCTTTGTGAACACTTTAAGATTAGAGAGCAACAGGAACAAAATTAACATCTACTGACCAATCAGATCTCTTGAAACTAGCATCATCATACCTGAAAGATCCCTCAGAGAGTCTGAAGCTTTTTAGAGTTCCTGATCTGCAGTCGGGCAGAAAACTTTTCTACCATTTAAACATGAAAAGCAAACTTAAACTTATCATGACTTTTTTCTACCTGCTTATTAGCTCAAACCTGTCCATGCTGGTCAGGTGATTGGAGTGTAGGCGGAGCAGAGCAGGACGGTGTGTCCTGGGAGGCAGGGTTAGTAGCTACTGACAGAGTGACATCGGAACAGTGACGTCACAAGCAGGCAGTGAAGCCAAACCAACAAATCACAAAAAGAAACCTTTTAGGAGGGGCGTGGCCTTTACTGCTGTCAGAGGAAACAGGTGGTCTCGTTTGCGTCTGGGGGTTGGGAGTGGTTGGGGGAAGGTTGGGGGAGGAGGGGACGGGGGATGGGTTTGTACGGTGAGCGAGTTCCTCGTGTTCCTGGATCTCTGCCATCTGAGAACGCTGACCGTCCTTCTTGTCTGTGCCACTGTGGAAAAACCAGGAGTGTGAGAAACAGCCTGCTGAGGTTCTGCTGGTGCCATTACGGTTCTACAGTAGTTCTACTGATGACAGATCAAACAGTCATTCTATTGAAGCTCTAATGGTTTTCAACTGCAGTGACTCAAAGTGACGTCTTCAGCTGCTCACTGACTCGAGCTACCAGCAGGTGTTCAGGTACCTTCAGGTAAGCAGACGCTCTGGAGGGAACATACAGGTCACGCCATTAACTGTGCTGTTCCTGGCATCTACTCACACGTCTTGTGGCGTTTTTACCTCTTGGCGGCAGATGACACGGTCTCCTTCCTGGTGACGGAGGTGGAGTCCCTCTTGCGTCCAGACGTGCCTCCGTTGGCGATGCAGGACATGGAGTAGGCTTCACGCAGTGCGGTTCCACCTGCAGGGGGCAGGACATGACACAAGACTGCAGATTAACAAGTAATTAAAGGCTATGTCTGTGAAGGTTCTCAGTCATCCAGGTCATCGTAGTCTAAGGAGCTGTAAGGAAAAGGCGTCTGGACTTCTTTAGGTTGCTTGAAGACGTTTCACCTCTCATCCGAGAAGCTTCTTCAGTTCTAGGGTCAAATGGTGGAGAGTCTCATATTTAAGCCTTGTGGGAGTGTCCCTCGTAGAGGGACAATGGGCCCCCCTACTGATCCTCTGCCTAATCACACGAGGTGTGAAAACGGGTGCAGGTCTCAATCAGCCATGGTTTCAGGTGAACTCATTGTGAAACCTGGCCTCACCCTATCATGTGAATTCCAGAGGACAGATGGCCCAGGATGTGAGTGGGCATCTGAGATCCCTTCCCAGACGCCTTAACGCCCACTCACATCCTGGGCCATCTGTCCTCTGGAATTCACATGATAGGGTGAGGCCAGGTTTCACAATGAGTTCACCTGAAACCATGGCTGATTGAGACCTGCACCCGTTTTCACACCTCGTGTGATTAGGCAGAGGATCAGTAGGGGGCCCATTGTCCCTCTACGAGGGACACTCCCACAAGGCTTAAATATGGGACTCTCCACCATTTGACCCTAGAACTGAAGAAGCTTCTCGGATGAGAGGTGAAACGTCTTCAAGCAACCTAAAGAAGTCCAGACGCCTTTTCCTTACAGCTCCTTAGACTAATTAAAGGCTAATTTCATATCTCTACAAATAAAGTTTTAACAAACCTTTCCCGCCGTGCTGCTTCTTGGTTGCAGAGGCCGCTGAGTCTTCAGAGGCGGCAAGGCGACGAAGGACGTCGGCGAGCGCCGCTTTCATTACGGTCAGCTCGTCCTCCTGCTGCTGGACACGAAGCTCCAGAGCGGACAGACGGTCGTTGACGTCCGATACACTCGCACCAGACATACTGTCATCTACAGAGACACCAAAACAGGACGTGAACACACAGCGAACAGGAAGTCCAGGTGGTGGACATGCTTTTGTTTGGATCCAGTTTAAACAGTGACTGGGCCAGTCGAGTTGCTCACTGGCGGCTGCCACTAAAACCTTCGAGGGAAGCTACGGCAGGAGAAAAGTCAGATTCATGAATTCAGGACAACAATCTCACCGTGACTGCTGTTACAGCCTCATGTACACACCCTCCAATGGTAAAGCAGCACGTCGACATCGAGTGACACGTCGAGGAGCAACACACTGACCCATTGTAGAAAAATGAAGGTCAAACGTCCAAAACAACATGTTTGGGATTCCAATGAAGGAGAAAATCTACATCTGCGAGGACCTCTTCAGCCATGTTAGGGTTGTAAATAAGCCAATCAACACTGATGGTTCTTCTCTAGGACCACCCAAAGCTCCATGACCTCAAACTCATGTATAAACAATCACATTAAATCTAGAAAAATAGAAAAAAAATACACTACTCCTGATCTCTAATAACCTTTTTAAATTTGTTTGTGCTGCTCAGTGTTTCTTTGTTTTTGGTAATTTGAGACGGAAGAGTTTCCTGGATATACCTGAGAACAAACACCTGTACGGGTCAGGTTATGATCGCTGAGGTTAACTGCCCTCCTCCAGCTCACGTGCAGGATGGTCAGTGTCTTGTAGGAGAGGGTGCATTCGGTTTGGACCTGAGCTCAAAGAAAAAGCACAAATCTGAACTTGAAGATGTTTCTTATTGAAACACTCAGTCGGTCTGAGCGTGCTCAAAGCATGCGACTCGACAGTGGTTTGGCGCTCCTTTCGCCCCCAGCAGAGGTGCGCCTCACGGCGCTTCTGCAGAAAGCAGCTTTGAGCTCTGAGCCAAGTTCTCTGTTATTCTTTCACAATCACACTAAATAATCACGCTCAGGATTTCAGAGCCACGTTCAGCCAGAAACAACAAAACGCCTCAGAGTTTGTGCTGAAGCCCACATCCTCCTGACCTTCAGCTTCCTGAGGCGGGAAACTGCCACAGCAGGAAGATGGCCTACAAGACTGAGACAGTAACACAGACCCAGCAGGACCTGCCCCCACTACCCACAGAGCCCATGAGGAGCAAGTAAGAACAACAATGATGTGCAAAGGTGCAGTGCAG
>VUQR01014146.1:3559-15518 GCA_015108515.1 Hemichromis elongatus | reverse complement strand
TGCAAAAAGCACACAGTTATGGACTCAATAGACCATGCCAACATACACCAATCAATAAGGCACTTTTTATTATTATTATTAATTAATACTTTAACAGAACTCCTGTGCAGTGGTGGTGGTCATGAGGTTTTAAGGAGTGTCTTTTTGGTATTAAGTTCATCATAAAAAGCTAGAAGCTACACGGCTAGGTTATTGCTGTTCATTTAGCATGCTCTTAACAACACTTCACATTTTTTCTTGCATTTTCAAGTGGGGCACAGATATTTTTCAAAAGAAAAATGGAAATTTCCATTGAAAAAATACCCACATGTGTGCAGATTTAGACACCATTATATTACACACCAAGAATGTTGGGGGAAAAAACAAAACAAACCTCACAGACACATACTTTGTGTCCTGTAATGTATATAAACACTGAGAAGATTGTGCATTGCGAATAATTAATCCTGAAAAAATGTGAACAAAATGAAGTCAATGAAGATGATCTGGTCCTGATGCTTCTAAACAAGAAAAGTAACAAACAGGAGAAGGAGGCAGCACGGAGAATTGAATGCTTTGATCCAGGAGTTGAAGCTGTATCACGAACACTTTCATACATTTTTCAAAATGTCATTGGGGCAGTTTGAACTCTTGTTAGCAGAGATGGGACCATATCTGACGCAGAGAAATAATTTCACAGGGCTGACTGACCCCGGAGCAGTGTCTAGCCTTGTGTCTGAAGTAAAATAGTCTTCACATCACATCTTTGTATATTCAGTGCATACAAGCGCACATTCTGAAATATGAGCCAACTTGGTGCCAAATGTAGTGATCTGATTGGACAGATCTGTTTATTCGCATCCAAAAAATCCCCAAAATTGAGCTCGGTCCAAAATAAATAAATAAATATGTCCAGTAAAGTTATGTGGTCGGTGGGAATGGCTGCATTAAGAGTAGATGAGCCCCAAATATATCTGATGCACAAAATAACTGCATTTTATTTGTTCAGTGTGTAAAGGCCTTTATTGTGACAGGGCTAAAGGCCTTTTTAAAACTGGGTTTCTAGGTCTTAAATACAATACCACCATGTGACCCCCTAGACTCATACTACTCCGGAAGAGTTTATGGCTTATACCATCAGTGGTATATTGATGAAAAAAACTTATCATAATAAAAATAAATAAATAAATACATTAGTAAATAAAACAAAAATAGGCCGTTTTCCTCGGGTAACACCCTAGCTGTTTTTATGACCACCGAAACCAAATGACACCCAACCAAACCTGACAACTAGCTAGTCATTGTTGCACGTTTTCATTGCGCTGTTGTGTCTGCACTGTCTTGTGTCTGTATTGTTCTGCTCTGTCAGGTGTTGCACTGTTTTTTGTTTTTGTTTTGGGGGGTTGTTGCAATGTTTGCACACTTGCACTTCATGTAGTCATGTGTTAACAGTCCGTTATATGTTATATGTAGGTTATATGTAGCACCACGCTATTGGAGGAACATTGTCTCGTTTCACTGTGTACTGTACAAATGCACATAGTTGAAATGACCGTAAAGCCACTTGACTTGACTCGAATGTAGTGGAGTATTTACCAACTAAAGAGGCAGCTTTCCTCTGAAATCACTTTAAAATTAGTGATTTAAAATGATTTACAGGTAGGATGTAGATGTCCGGTGGAATGTCTGCAACCTTTCTTATAAAGAAATGGTGACACAGTATCTCAATATATCTCATTGAGTATAAACAGGCTCCCCCATTCTTGTACGTCTATGTAAGTCTAGTTTAATGGAACTGGTGGGTTGAAAAATTAGAATATGTCTTCTTTGGATTCAGAACATTTTTGAAGCAAAGGCACAAAATCTTCCCAAGCATGTTGTGTAATTTCAAAAATGCATGGTCACCAAAGCAAAACTTAGAATACCGAGAAGCCCGTGGAGGGTTTCTGACCCTGCAGCAGCGGTAACTAAATGCATGAAAGCAGCTTGAGAATAATTTCAGACACATTCTTTAGGCAGCCTCAAAAAAAAAAAAAAAAGCTAGCTCTTTTTTAGACTCTTTGGAATCTGAATGATATTTCAGTCAAAGGCGAGAGCAAAAGCCTGTGGTTGTGTGGGTGAAATTCGGATACCATCCAATGTTCAAAGCCTTGAAATACATACGCCACACAATGTTAAAGCATTCCTTTTCACAATTTACAATGCATAAACATGATGGTTTACAGAGGCCCAGGGTGATTATTTGCACAGAGGTCTAGTTTCAGCTATTTCAGGTTTTTCTTGACTCTGCCCGGCGATGTCGCCCCACAAAGTGATTCTTGAAAGTGTTAAACCGCAGTCCCCCAATCCACCCCCACCCATCTCCTGCGAACACACAAAATTGAGTGTTTAGACTTCAAATATCTCACACGGATTGACCAGACAGCACAAGCTACATAGAGCAACGCACGGCTGTCAGAATGGAAAATAAAGTATCGGGTACTTATGTTGCTTTACTCGATAAGTGCGTTGATTCATTCCTCTCATATCGCACACAGTCCTATGAATGAGAGAAAGGTCTGTTTCATTTAAAGTAAGCACTGCTTCTGTGATTTCATGGCAGCAAAATTGTTGTTTCACTTAAAAGGGCTGACATATAAATCCAGGTTGCACCTCAGCTCTCGGTTTTGCTCCAGGTCATGTATTCATTGCATTGTCTTCCTGCACGTACAGAACATGAACTCACTGTCAGGCACTCTGATATCACAAGAGAGAATGCACCAATTTCTCATTTTTCAAAACTTGTGAAAAACCTAAGCAGAGCAGCATCTCCACAAGGGCCTCACTGATGTATCTTAAAAGACTGCGACTTCTCAGTTTGCATTTGATTCTGTGTCTTTTCAGCAGCCGTGCGAGAAAAGCCAGTTATGGGAAAACTGCAAAAGGGAGAGACAGGACGAGCTCGTGGGCCTTCAGAAGTCTTGTCAAAAGCCTTTCCTTTCTACGCTTTGTCCCACCGATATTCATCTTGCCAGTTGAAAAGTGAAGACGGCAAAAACTTTGGGCTTGAAAAGAACTTTTCAACTTCTAAGAGATACCTCGCAACAGGATCGAGCATTTGAAAAAAAAAGAAAGAAGAAGAAATGAAGAAAAAGAACGAAACAGTAGGAATTGAAGGGACTTCCAGACCGAGAGGCATGTTAAAAATCAGATACCACAATTGAAAAACGGAGCAAAGATGAATTTAGGATTGTCTTCTGGTGAAAAGAGGAACCAGACACACCCTTGCACGCTTTGTGTACCCACGTGCCTAAAATCAGCTTGACATATCCCAATAAACATATACTTAATCTTCCGATATTTCCTCGGTCGCCATGTGCCTTTGTGTACGCGTGTGCAGTATGAGACGGATGCAGACATAATAGAAGGAGAGCGACTGTGTGGGTAGGGTGATGGGCATATGTTTATGCATTAGCCACAACCGTCAGTTACACCTTGTTAGACACAATCCTCCTCAGATGTGTCATCCTGCAGCGTGCCGCTAAAAGAAAAGTTTAATAAAGTTTGAACACCATTTACTTTATCTCAAAGATCAGTGGGGCCTTTCAAAATTTGCAGAGCAAAAAACTTTCGCTCCACATCTTTTTACCTCAGCTCCGCTCGTCTCTGAAAAGAAAGCTGACTTCATCACCGCACCTCAAGAGTTTGACGAAAATGAACGCTAAGCTCTTGAATCCTTTCTTTCTTTTGCTCAATGGCAAAATGAATAAATGATATTCCTCCCTTTAATCGACGCACTCAGCCATAACAAAGAGACTTTGAGACACTTTGAGGACACCTAACGATCAGAAGCATCAGGAGGTGCTCTTCGTTTTCGTTGATGGACAGGCAGATCAAAAAGCAAGCCCCTTAAACGCTTCTACCCACTTTAGAATAATCGCGCCTTTTCCCTCTTTCAAGCACAAAGTGGGAAGAGAGAATAATCGTTTCATCTTTTCTCTCTTCTCCGCTTTCAAAGTTATTTTGCCCGTGATAAAGCAGCCTGTATTGACGACTTCGAAGGTGCCTTGTCTCTTGAAAGAAGTGACATTTTATCTATATATAGTGTTAGAGTGTGCTTCAATTTAACTTTGTCTGGCGCAGAGCATGTCTAGTGTTGATGTGGCTGACAGCTGCTGCTTGAAAGACACAGGGAAAGTACTGAAGATTCAAATGAAGTTTTTCTATGACGACAGGGGCTTGATGCATGCTAATCAATCGATGGTGTAGGAAATATGCTTGCTGGTTGGGAGAGAGAAAGGAACGAGCGTGAGTGACAGAAACTTGTCAGACAGCACTCACCAAGATATCAAAAAGTCACAAAGTTTGCGTCGCCACACAAGAGCCCAAATTGCATGTGGTATATGCTACAAAAGGTCTGACTTGAGAAGTGCTGCATTTGATTTAAAGGAAGAGAAATTGGGACGATTCTCCATATGGTGTGGCAGAAAGCAGGATTCTTCTTTCTTTTTTTTTGACGAGGGAGGGGGCCACGCTTTGTCTGTGTGACACCTACAGTGAATTCCTGAGAAAATTCTCCGTCTAGGTCTGTCTGAGTCTCTACCATCCTTCAAAGGACATGGGCCATAGGATGTGGAATTTACATTACAAAAGACCCCAAACTGTCTCAGCCGGTTAAGGTGTAACGCATGATCAAATGGGCACGTCAGATCAAATACATCCGACATCGATAACTAATAGAACAGATCGTGAGAGAAGGACAAGACATCTGGTTTAAAAACACTCAGTCGGGGCTCAGAAATATTCTTTTGCTATACTTTTTCAGAGCTGTTTAGAGGCTTAGTAATACCACAGCCAGACGCTTACAAGTTTACCACCTTGAAGCTTCTCTCCGGGCTACCTGACAGTCAGAGGTTTGGGTAAAATCACAACGTCTGAGTTGTTTCAGCTCAGACTCACGGGTTTTCATAGTGCAGTAAAAGTGAAAGGGAAAAAAAAAAAATCAGATCCAGATGCGGATCCCTGCGGAATTCCAGGAAACACATGCTAAGCTGTTTCAAACTGAATGCTTCGAAATCAACTGGGTAAGATGAGTGAGAGAGTAAATTCAATCACCAGTGAATATTGACAGAGATGCACCAAACTGGCCTCTTGAATGCAAACTTATCCAAGAATTCCAAGCCTATACATGATACATGGGTCTCAATGTGACTGAGTAATGTACTTCTGTTACACAAAAGAGACAAAGAGTATCAAAAAGTGTAAACATCAGATTGACGCTGATGCATTTAACCTCTCTCACATTTATGGAATTGATGTGCTCATGCTGGCACAAATGTAGTCACACTCACACACACACACACACCCCACAGATGTGTTATCACCAAATGTGATTAACACTGTAAAACGATTAACATCATGGTATTTATTCAAATCGCAACATCAAACAAATTCTTTCTTCTTTTTTATCCGACTGATCAGAGAAGTTACTGTCAGGGGAGAGAGGCGCCTTCCGATCAGCTCACCATCCAGTGTCCAGCACGCTCGGCCAAACAAGGCCCGCGCTTTCAGCTCAACTCCCTCGCTCTCTTTCATCATTTACAGAGGGAGCGTGCCGCACCAGCGCCGTCCTCGGCCGGAACAAGGCCGCTCACTGTCGGGCGGACAATGGACAGTAGAGCTGGAGGTGGCGGCGGAGTCATTGTGACAGATGATGTCAGGAACATCAGACGCTGATGCTGCCAGACACCAAGCAGAGGGCGATGGGGTCAAGAGAGAGGGCGGACGGCAAAATGGTAAACAGTGACACGGGGCTGTGGGGTCGAGGGGGTGCAGAATGTCAATGAAGGGAGTGTTTATTGTGTGAGCGTTCCTGGTACTGCTGAAAGAAATACACTCTCCGAATAAAGAAAACAGTCATGCGTGCAGATGCAGTGAGGGAGATCCAGACCAGAAGAACTTTAACTAAAGCAGTGCAGTGATGCCATTTGATAAAGCAATCGTGTGTGCTCTGCGTAAATGTGCATATTATCTCAGAGCACAGCTTTGAATAGTATATCCCACCCTCTTCACTTCAGAGGACTAGAGCAACAGTCACTATATTCAACTGTTTCTTCACTATATAATCTATAGCCAAGTCTTTATTAATGCAAATTCAGCTGGTTCCAGGAGGCAGAATGAGCTCATAATCCTATTACATCATGATTTTGAGAGTTTCATTTTATAGCTTTATAGAGTTTAAACCAAAGGCAGAGCAGGGGTGAAATGAAAGTGCCAGATACTCCTGAGGACCATTAAAAGCATTTAAAAATCACTCTGTTAGTCTCGCCTCAGATTTGGACTCCATAGTATGGAGGACCAAAAGAGCCACGTGCATCAAAATAAAGACTTTTGTGCTTTAATAATGTATTAAAGTAGTAAATTCATTCATTTCATTATTTTATCTATTTAAACATCAATAAAGTAATTTATTCTTTAATAATTTAATTTAAAACGAAAACACTATTTATAAATCAATATTTGAAAATTCATTACAAATCCATAATAAATACGTCAAATAACTGACAATTAAACCTTATTTCAAAAACTAAAAAAAAAAAGAAAAAAAAAGAGAAATAAGTAAACAGATTCAGAAATCAAAGATTTATTTCTGACGTTTAAAATGTTGATTCCACGCCTCGTTCTCAAAAACATTTCTTTCCTGCATTTCCTTTCATCATAGTGACACATTGAATGTACTTTTTGAAAGATATAGAAAGCGAGAGTACTTTTAATGGTTTTGCTAAAGAGAAATAATCCACTGTTTGAAATCAGCCTGCGTTCTGATTTTTCATAGCTGGAAACAAAAAAGACCCCTTGCAGTTGTAAATGGGATGATGGAGGAACAGAGCTGTAACCTGGTTTTTGTGTTTGCAGCTTTCAAACAACCATTTATGTCCCCTTCAACAACAACAATGAATAATAAACAAAACAAAACAGTTCTTTCCTCAACAAACAAGAACACGAACAATAGCCTAAAGACAATTAAAAGGTAGAACAAATAGTTTTCTAGTCTTGTAGAATGTCTTCTGTGTATCTACAGGATTTGTCAAGCTTTACTCAGACTGTGCCACAGTGATGTCATCAAGGGTTATTCTAAAATCAGGCTTAGACATGACAATTTTTTGTGTCACCCTGTGTTAAAATCTTGCGTAATGATGTTGAAAAAGCTCAAAGGAGCAGTCTGGTGCCAGTAAAAAAGTAAAATGCACGAACTAAGAAAAACCTTTTCTGTGTTTTTGAACATCCAGAGCTTTGGGAGGGTTCACATCTATGAGTTGTTTCAGTTCTTTGTGGCGTGCATGCTTGACGTATGACACCACACACGAGGCGAGCTAAAGGGGCTGTCCACAGATCAAGCAACCAGAAGCGACACGAGCCCAGAGACCATGGAAAATCAATGACATTCAGAGACTTCAAGCAGCAACAGGAGAAATAACCGCTGGCGATGGGAAGTTTTGAAACTTTTCTCAACTTCAAGGTGGGCAATTGAAGCACTGAGAGGCTACATATGAGAACGTGGTAAATACATTGCAGGGGTGGGCATTTAAGTTAACCAAGGGGTCATACGAGAAACCGGGACTGTTGTGGAGGGTTGCACCCTTTGCATTAGAACATTTCCTACCTAGAACCTTCAATCAGAAGTTAGCACAAGCTAATTGGTATTTGGGCAGTTGCATGATGACAAAAATGTTTTCTTTCTGAGTGCTGTTACACTAATTTTCCTAAATATACAAAATCCACCAGCAAGAAACCATAAAAAACAACCAGTCATGCATAATCGGAAGGTTGCCGGTTCGAGCCCTGGCTCCGACAGTCTCGGTCATTGTGTCCTTGGGCAAGATACTTCACCCATTGCCTACTGGTGGTGGTCAGAGGGCCCGGTGGCGCCAGTGTTCGGCAGCCTCTCTTCTGTCAGTGCGCCCCAGGGCAGCTGTGGCTACAATGTAGCTTGCCATCACCAGTGTGTGAATGTGTGGATGACTGAAATGTAAAGCACTTTGGGGTCCTTAGGGACTAGTAAAGTGCCATTTACCATTATTAACGTGGTACAAAGTCACCACAATGATCAGTTTCCTTTTCTTTCTTGGGTCTGAGTCGCAGATTATTTCCGTAAGATAATATGAATGGTTAGCGGCCGTGCGGATGTTGGAACATCACCCCTAAAACACAAGTCCAGTCTGAGGGGGACTCAAAGTCAGGATATCACTGCATTTGGTGAAGTAATCTTGAAAATTAATTAAAAAAAAAAATCTTCCTGATTTCCTTGGCATTTTGAAACACTAACTGTATTTCAATAGACTCGCCAGACTGCACAGTTTTGATCATTTAAAATGTGTAATTATGCATCTGGTCTCTATTGCTGCAGGGAAGAAGAAGGGGAAACTACCAAGAAAGGCATCAGAGTGTGCTTTTTGAGGTGCATTCGAATGTGTATTTTTAGAGCCGCTGTTGTTGGAGGAGGAAACACTGTGGAACTGAGCGAAAACATTTAGACAAGCTTGTCTTTATGTTGAGACTTCACTCCACTGGTTGCCTCCACAGTCATGCTGTGGGATGAAACAATCTGTTGTCGCTCTGACACTTGTTTTCATGGCTAACTCCTCATATTAGTTGAACTGGGTCTGGGAAAAGAAGACACATCCAACCACCCACTCACCCCGAACCGCAGCTCCTCTCCTCGGCTTCATGCTCACTTCTTAATTGTCTTAGTAATTAGAGACACAGCTTTGTCTGCTATACGCAGTAATGCTAAAATATTTGCATACACATTTGGACTGGGGTCTGCTTTAAGCCAATAACTTTCCCCCTGCACGTCTATTGTTATATGAAAGCTTGAACTACTGTTTCACACAATCACACATGAGAGTATAGCATCCTCTGGGGTATAAACCCTCACAATTCTAACCCTACGCAATCAGCACATGTCAATTTTTTTAATCGTTCAAGTCTCAAATCAGTAAGCAAACAAAATTGCTATTTTGACATATTTTGGGCGGTTATATGAACAGTATCACACGCTTTCATCCCAGAAAGCAGAGATGTAGCATTAGTTTAGGAAATGTCTTAAAAATGCATTAGGTAAGCATCAACATGCAGGATTTACGTAACGGTTCAAAAACACCTACCAAACCACAATCTTCTGACTACAAACTTGCGACTTGCAGGCTCGGTCACTGTTCAGAAGAAAATTCAATAATTCTGTGGCCACGTAGCCGCGTTGGGCTCACAACGGTGACATCGAGATAACGCGGGAATTATGATGCTTTAGAGAATCAGGCAAGGTCTGCACTGAGCTTCTAACACAGTAGGGAAAGGCAAAACAAGCCATATTAACACCCAAACTGTAAGGAAACTTCGAGCCGTGCTTTTCGATATAGAACCAGATGGGACAGACAAATACCGTATCAGTCAAAAGAAGATGTCGGGTCAGAAAACACATCATTATGTTGTGTATCCATGTATTTGATATATCGTTTAGCATGGAGAACATGATGAGATATTGCAGTCAAAATTTATGGAGGATTCTGAAACGCTAGCAATGGCTGTTAAGACCATCAAGAAAAAAATGGTCAAAATGAAGATACGTTAACCCTTTGTTCCCCTGAAGCATGCACACAGGTGGACCTCTGGAAGCGGTTCAAAAGTCATTTCAGAAGCTATTTTGTCAAATTGGGGGTAGGTGATGTTTTAAAGCTTATTATTAGGTAAAAATACCAGAAACCTCTGAAATGTTTTCAGATCTGACAGGTGATTCCGTGTCACTGTGCCCACTGCTATTCTATTCTTTTAGACAGAGGCTTCAAGATAAATGCTCAGATTCCACAGATGATGATTGCCAACTTGTGAGACTTGCTTTTCGAGGAACTTTGCCACATACTCATCATCACGACAGCTACCACAACATTAGAACTGTTTCTATATGACGGCTTAACATTTTGTAGATAAAGAAAGCGAAACTGATTTAAGTGTGCAATGAGATACAAAGAGCAACGTCTGAAAGAATCTGAAAGAAATGAAAAAGCAGTTTTTGTAGCTCGAAGAGTTCTTGAGACTTTTTTAAAACAATTTATTTCCTTTATAGCATCTAAGACCTGCTAAAGGAAGCCATCAAAAAATCTCACTCGAGTTACGGGAGAGTTTATAGAACCTTTTTCTGGATGGCATGTCGTACAAATAAAGGCGAACATCCAGCCTAGCTGCTACGCATCTCTTCGCTCGAATACTTCTTCTCGTGTTAAGGCAATTGACTCGTCTCTATATGGCACCGCAAATATGAAAGGCCCGCTTGTGTGTATGTGTGGGAACATCAAAACAGTTTTAATTGTAGCTAATCCTGGACTAAGATTCTTTCTAATGGGAAATCTTCAGTGAAGATGCTCCGACTCAATTTCCATCTGGGATTATTGAACTCTTTCATTCACAGGCTTACATCTCACTGTGGATAATCATCCACGTCCCGGCTTGCAATTATAAAAAATGGAAATATATATATTTATATGGTGTAAACACACATTCACAATCACACACACACCACATGCAGTTGTTTATCTACTGTAATGCGGTGATACTGTAACCTTGCTGAATGTAGCCTAGTGTGAATTTCAGATGTGTTCTTTGCTCTTTTTTTCAGGTGTTTTTTTTTTTTTTGCTTTTTGGAAGGGAACACGAGGCCTAGGACGCCCATGTAGGTCAAAAACAAATCCTGCGCCTCAAGCTGGGAAGCCAGAAACTTCTTTGAGCATCTGAGGGAAAGGAGCAGGAGCACTGAGTTTCTTCCAGGTGCTGCTTTTCACAGTGGTAATCCTGCCACGGCGTGACTGTGATTTTTACAGAAAATCTCTCCAAACAGGGCCCAGATGGTGGGAGGTAGAAGCGCACGCGCGCGCACACACACACACATTAAAAACACATTCATTCACAGACACACAAACACACACATAAAAGCATAGGACTTGTATACAGACACAGCTGTACACTTATAAAGTAAAAACCTCACACACACACACACACACACTCAGACTAAAGGTGAGAACCGACTTGTTGCTCCTGGGTGGTCTCTGTGTAAAGATAAGGCCGGGCAGCAATAAAGCCTGTTACGTTACATTGAGGCTCAAGCTCGGGACTGTTTCGTTACGTTCCTCCTTCATACACATGTGGAATGTGTGCGGCAGAGAAACAGCCTGGTCCTCTCTAAGTTTAGCTCCGATTACAGAGGGCTTTCTTAATGACAATGAGTCAGGAATGAAGCTGTATAAACCTCCTCCTCGGCTCTATTTCTGCTCTCATCAGCTCTGTTTGTGGAGGAGTTATACGTGTCCTAATACAGAAGACACCTCTCCTTTGTAGTGGTGTTGGTCAGGCATGACGATCCTGACGGTGGTTAGCATGTGGAGGATGTGGATACGGAGGACGTTTGAAATGAAGAGATAAAAGAGTTAATCTTCCACCGTTTCTAAACCGATTCCCTCCGTAGCTCCCTATTTATGTACAAGGGAAGAAAGAGGAAAAAAAAAACTTGCTCCATCTCTCTGAGCCTTTCTCCATCTCTCCCTCTTTCTGTTTCATGTGGTTACTGGAACAACAATGTACATTCTGAGTGCTAGGCCTTTGATGTTGTTGCATTCACCGAGCCGTCTTAAACCGGAGGAGAAAGAAGAGGGTGAAAAAGACGCAGGAGAGATTCTGTGGTGTGTTTTTGGTCTGCCTCTCTCTCTCTGTCTTTCTCTTTCCATCTCTCTCTCTCTCTCTCTCTCTCACTGGCAAGGCATCTGACATCTCCCGGCAAAAGACAAATTCGGTTTCGCCTGTTAAGTCGTCAGTCAAAGCTTCGCAAGACTTTTTTTTTTCTTTCTTGCTCTCTCTCTAGCTCTTTCTCTCCCTCTCGCTCTTTGCTGTCTTTGCTTCATTTCCGTGGATGCGGTATTGTGAAGGCCGCTTACACGCTTTTCAAACAATAACA
>VUQR01014145.1:3638-14975 GCA_015108515.1 Hemichromis elongatus | reverse complement strand
TGTAGATGTTAAAAATGACAGCCTCAACATGGCATTTAATCTGTTATTAGACTCAATTGGCTTCTCTCAAAATGTAAAAGAGCCCACCCACCACTTTAATCACACTCTAGATCTTGTTTTAACATATGGCATAGAAACTGAACATTTAACAGTGTTTCCTGAAAACCCTCTCCTGTCTGATCACTTCCTGATAACATTTACATTAACGATAATTGATTACACAGCAGTGGGGAGTAGATTTTATCACAGTAGATGTCTTTCTGAAAGCGCTGTAACTAAGTTTAAGAATTTAATCCACCCGTTGTTATCATCATCAACGCCCTGTACCAACACAGAGCAGGGCAGCTATCTAAACGCTACTCCAGGAGGTCGATTATCTTGTTAATAATTTTGCTTATATACCACACCCACTCGCCCCTGCAGGCGGTTAATCCATCAAGCTCGAGTCCTCTACCCGAGGCCTGGGAGCTTAAGGGTCCTGCGCAGTATCTTAGCTGTTTCTAGGACTGTGCTCTTCTGGACAGAGATCTCCGATGTTGTTCCCGGGATCTGCTGGAGCCACTCGCCTAGCTTGGAGTCACTGCACCTAGTGCTCCGATTACCACTGGGACCACCGTTACCTTCACCCTCCACATCTTCTCGAGCCCTTGGTATTTCTCGAGTTTCTCGTGCTCCTCCTTCCGGCTGTTGCTGTCATTCGGGACCGCTATATCAATCTCCAAAGGTGGAGGCTGTTCATCTGGACGTAGCGTTTTCAGTGGGAAAAACATTTTGTCGCTCATCCAGGTGACTTCTTCAGTCTCAGCTGACTGCAGGTTTCCAACCTTATAAACAGGACATTTGCATGATGACCGAAACCAGCCCACTGAAGGGACAATGGGCTGTGAGGTCAGTTTCTTCATGATTATGCAAATTCTTATGACCATTGATCAACAACCACTGATCAATGGTCATGAGTACCATTAACAGAGATTGGGGGAATGGCTGCAATCACAGCATTTTAAGATGGTGACAGGTGTACCATTAGGCCCCACCTCCATTCAGAGATGGTCTTTCCCTTTTCACATAAATGGCCTCCTTGACTCCGCCCTCAAACCGGCATTCCTCCCTGTCCAGGATGTGTACTTCCTCGTCATTGAAAGTGTCCACTGGCCTGTAGGTGTAAACAGACTGCAGAGTCCTGGCCTGACGAGGGGGCTCTTCTGTGTTGTGCCATCCGCTTCGCCAGAGGTTGTTTGGTTTCCCCGATGTATAAGTCCTGCCAGTCCTCCTGGCACTTAACAGCGTAAACTATGTTACTCTGTTTGTGTCGGGGGACCCGATCCTTGGGGTGGACCAATTTTTGGCACAGCGAGTTTTGGGGTTTGACACGTACGGGATTACTACAGGTTTTTGCATAGTCGGCGGTTGTCTTTCTCTCCTGGATCGGCTGGAGCTTTCTTTAGGTGCCTTCCCAGCTTTGACAAATGTCTACCTGGGATAACCACATTTACTCAGGGCCTTCTTGATGTGATGTTGGCAACCCTATTAGTTACTTGGTGGGCCGGTCTCTAGTCAAAATGCCCGGGCCGATTTTTTGTCCCAGTCCAGCCCTGCGTTCTTCTCTGGGTGAGTAGCTTAATGTTGTTTGTGTGTAATTTACTATGAGTAGGCTAACTATGTTATTAAATTAATAAGGTAACTAGCAAACACCGTCGTAGTTACATGCAGCTGTCTTCTTGTTTGAAGGCGATACTGCCTTCACCCTGGCCAAAAAGGCTAAAACAGCTAAACATGGTTTTAGGACAAAGTTTGTGTTTTCCATTGTTTAAGCACCGGTTCGAGCACCGGGACCGTTTCAAAAGTACCGGATTGGCACCGGTATCAGATAAAACCTAAACGATACCCATCCCTACTGATAGGCAGCTTGGAACACCACATCCAGAACACCTTGGATTTTGTTGAGAAGGTGAGAGATGTCATTATGGAGGCAGATGAAACAATGGTCTCGTACGATGTTACATCTCTCTTCACGTGCATCCCAGTCACAGAAGCGTTGGAGGTAGTTCGTAAGAGATTAACAGGATAGAGTTCAAGTTTTAAGATTTATTGTCAAGTACAGATAAACAGCCGTAACAAAATTCTTTGGCTTTGGATGACCCCAATCTCAGCCACAGGACCACTTTGAACATCTACCCAAGTGTATTTGCTTTAGGAACTGTGTCTTCATTCCACCTGTTTCATATACAAGGGTCAGTTTTACAGGCAGAAACATGGGTGTGCCATGGATTCCCCAGTTTCACCCATCGTGGCCAATTTGTACATGGAAGAAGTGGAAAAGAGGGCTTTGTGGTCCTACCCTGGAACACCACCAAGTCATTGGTTCAGGTATGTGGATGACACCTGGGTAAAAATCAAATCTCAGGAAGTACCTCAATTCACGGATCACATTAACTCGGTGGACCAACACATCAAATTCACCAGGGAGGATATGAAACGTGGCAGGTTAGCCTTCTTAGACTGTGAGATTTCCATCAGTAATGGGGGACATCTAAAAGCTGATGCGTACCGCAAACCTACACATATGGATCAGTGTTTTCGGTTTGACTCTCATCATCCACTGGAGCATAAACTGTGATTGCAGCCATTCCCCAACTCTCTGTTAATGGTACTCATGACTATTGATCAGTGGTCCTTGATCAATGGTCATAAGAATTTGCATAATCATGAAGAAACTGACCTCACAGCCCATTGTCCCTTCAGTGGGCTGGTTTCGGTCATTATGCAAATGTCCTGTTCATAAGGTTTAGGAAACCTGCAATCAGCTGAGACTGAAGAAGTCACCTGGATGAGCGACGAAACGTTTCTCCCACTGAAAACGCTACGTCCAGATGAACAGAATCAACCTTTGGAGACTTACTTACCTGGATGATTGAGAATGCATCAAGACGCTATGTAAATCACTACAGTCGTCTTCTGTTTGTCCACCACCATTATGTCCGGTTGGTTAGCCGCCACCATTTTGTCCGTCTGTATCTGGAAGTCCTACAGGATCTTAGCTCGGTCATTCTCCACCACCCTAGGGGGCGTCTCCCATTTTGACTGTCTCAGGCATCTTTACATAGCCTCCACCTGGGGTCTTGCCTGGTGTGATAGACCCTAGCCTCTATGGATCTTGTGCTCAGGGCTTGTTCTTGTGCTGCTATGATTAGTGCCTCTGTACAGTCTTTGAGTCCAGCCACTGGAAAGATTTCTGGATATCAGCCACATCTGCCATCTGCTGGTGGTACATACTGTGCAGGGGTCTGTCCTTCAATGATGGTTCCTCATCTTCCTCTTCTTTCTTGGGTTTCTGCTGCCTGAGGTATTCACTGAGCACACTGTCAGTTGGGGGCATCTTAGCAATGTATTTGTGGTGCTGACACTCACCCGTCCCCAGCCTCCTTCCTTCCGCTTAGCGTACAGCCTCAGGGTGCTGGACTTGGGGTGAAACCTTCCATGGATGGTCAGGAGTTTTCTTGTCTTGATGTCAGTGGCTTCTATCTCCTTTGGACAGCTTATTTTCCCAGCAGGGTAACTGCTCACAGGCAGGGCGTAGGTGTTGATGGCCCGAATCTTGTTCTTACTGTTCACCTGGCTTCTCAGGACTTGCCTGACCCTCTGCAGGTACTTGGTGGTGGCAGCTTTCCTAGCGACCTCTTCGTGGTTCCCATTTGCCTGTGGGATCCCCAAGTACTTGTAGCTGTCCTCTGTCTGCAGTGTTGCCTTCTGGTAGTTCGATCCTCTCAGTTCTGACTACCTTTCCTCCCTTTGTTATCATCCAACTACATCTCTCCAGTCTGCGTGCACACACACACACACACACACACACACACACACGCTTGCGCACACACATATACACTTTTGTTGCAGCCTCCTATCCCATGTTGTGCGTCTCCAAGTTCAATGATATAAAATAACATTTTATTGATTATACTAAATGATTTCATCCCAAAGCAGCTTTACGTTTTATCTCACTTAATCTGCAAATAAACAACATTACTGCTGTATCCTTCCTTGACAAATCAAATTTACAATTAATTTAACACCTAGATGAAAATGCTGTTCATTGCACTTCGTTCAGATTTATTGAATTAGGTGATACAAGCTGCTGTGACTCTGCAGTGAAAGGGAAAGAGACAGAGCACTAAGGCTCCGGTGAGTATGAAGGGTTAGACAAAGAAGTGACCAGAGATGAGGCTGGCTAAATCTCCTTAATGTGGGCCGTCATATCAGTGTCAGCACAGACAGCGGATGCAATTATCACTGCACACCAGCATAACTCCAACATCATTTTAATTCACTTTGGCATGGCAACCTAATTTTGCTCAATACTCAAAACTCTACATGTAATCAGAAGTGTTCAAACGGCACCAAATTATCATTACTGATTACACACGCTTCAGCTGGACACATAACACATACGAGCTGGAGAATGACTATGGCAGATTTGATGTGTACTAATGACAGCTTTGTTTTTTTATTGTTACTAAAGGTAACCTTAAGTAACAACAGAAATGATACAGATGTTTCTGAAGCTGTGGATGAGATGCAGCACATCCTTTTATAGTCTCAACAGTTTTCCTACTGTGGAAACTGTTGGTGAATGGAAACTGGAAAAATGCATTATGGAAAGGCACACAGAGCTGAGAAGGGAGGGCTGCTGTGAATAGACCTATATTGTAGGAAGCGGTGTTGCATGGCTGTACTGTGGACGTGCAGTGCAGCTGTTCCCTACAGATACTATAAAGGAGGACGGGACAATGAGGCGAGAGTGTATGAATGTATACGAGAGGCTTTGATTGACGAGGGCTGAGACCATCAAAAGGGATTCTTCTTTTAGGCACAAATGATGGGAAATGTCAAACTTTAAGGGTGAAAAGTTACTGTCAGTATGAAAATGTGGATATATGTAAAAGATGAGAAAAAAGTTTTCACTAATACTAAAATTTATGTGTGTGTACGCTGGAAAACTAAGATGACTCATAATGATAAGATTTTCCAACACGACAAAAATAAATGTATGTTAGTGAAATAAGACATGCATTTCTCTTAAAACTGCAGTAGTCGCCATAGTGACACAGTGAAATCCATAAACAACTACCCACAACTGCAGGTTCCAAAAGTCAGAACACTACCTCATTAGGCAAAGGATGATTTTGAGACAAAGGCTAAAGGAGACAGAATTGTCATGGAGATAACTTCAAGCAAAGAAAAGTCTGTTGACCCTCACAGTTACCATGGCAGCCTCTCTTATGTACATTGTGCTCTGTATCTTTATGTGGTTTATTAGGCGTGGGTGTAGTATTATTCCAGACTGGCTGCATGGCTGATGCTACCTATGATTACACACAGACTTTATATAAGTCATCAGTAAGCTGGCTCCTCTCCCATGTTTGAGTTGATAGCAAAATGTAAAGCACCAAAGTCCTGGGAGGAAACCCAGGTGACATCAGGCATAAGAAAGACAGAAAAAAGCTCATCTTCATAGACGAGGTTATACACACAGCTGAAGTCTTCAGCCGTCCACCCTTTGATTTTGTTTTTTTTAAGGAAAATGGTGAAAGGTGCAGCACTACCTTACAATATAAAGCACGTTCAGGTGCTCCATGTTGTGATTTGGTGCCGTATAAATAAAACTGAACTGAAATAATTATAATAGAATTACAAGTTACATTACAATAACAAAGTTTAATTTGTGGGGCGTCCGTGGTTCAGGGGTTGCCGGTTCGATCCCCCCCATCTCTCTGTCCCGGTCGTTGTGTCCTTGGGCCAGACACTTTACCCGACCACCTACTGGTGTTGGCCAGAGGGGCCGATGGCGCAATATGGCAGCCTCGCTTCTGTCAGTCTGGCAGCTGTGGCTACAACTGTAGCCTCCACCAGTGTGTGAATGTGAGAGTGGATGAATAGTGGAACTGTAAAGTGCTTTGGGTGCCTGGAAAAGCGCTATATAAATGCAATCCATCATCATCATCACTACTATTATTATTATTATTATTATTATTATTATTATTATTATTATTATTATTATTATTATTATTATTATTAATCTAATTCTAATGTAATTCTAGTGATTCTCATTAAAGTGGAACAAACTGCTTTTGCAAAAGGTAGCTTGTTTTCTAAGTGTAGACAACCTGAGCTAGGTGCCTTTCTATGAATGAATAATTCATAAGTCAGTGTTAGAAGCTTATAATCTATATTACTTTAATTTTTATTTTTTTTTTTTAAATATTCCCTTTGAAAACTCCTGCGTGATGGTCAGTCTGAGGTCCTGCTATGGAGAAAGCTTTGCTCCGTGCTTCCGACTACAGCTTTCAAAACTAAGACGTGATCCCAGCGTCTGTTAAGGCGCTCGTGAAAAAGAGAAGAAAAAAAAAAAAAGAATAAAACCAGATGGTTTTAGAAACGGCGGGCTTCGAAATAGCTGGCTGAGCTTTTTTAAGCTGTGGGTTCAAGCGTGGCGGCACACCTTGGGCTCGCTCGGCTCAAGGGACATGAAAAGGTTGTTCAAATGTCACTAGCAACCCCCCCATCCCGACCTCAAACACAGCGCTGCGCCAGCTCAGAAAGTTATTTGTGAATGTCTCCGATGCCCTGAGGCCATAGTGTGTGACATGGTGTGCATTGGTTACTCTGTGTGTGATGACTGTAAATGAGAGCAGTACAACACTTAAAGTGTATTGCAAGTATCACGCTATTATACGAGCACGCCACGGGTCACATGCTGCTAAATGCTGACTAGATTAGTGGTCTAGAAATAGATTTTTCAAGAGGTCATATCATTTCGAGGGTCCATAATATGTGGCCCCTGGTGATACACGGTGCTGAGCATTAACGGCCTGCACTGAATTCAGAAAGGTATTAATAAGCTGCACATCACCTTCGTGTTGGTGGTCTTTGCCTCCCCTCCCTCCCCGCTTCATGTTCTCTCAGCTCCATTCACTTGGTGCAGCTATTAATAGCCCAACCAGCCGCCTATCAATACCATCACTACTCCAGCAAGACAGAAGATGTGGGCGTGTCCAAGCCAGCAGCATGAGAGAGGAAAAAAAATGAGCTGAACAACAGAAGCTTAGTCTTATGTAACAGGAGCACGGGAGAGAAAGGGGAGAGCCAGAGAGTGGGGCACAGGAAAAAAATCCAAGAAGAGCAAGTACAAGAAGATGGTTGCTACTGAAGACAAAATAAATCAATAAATAAAAAGACGAGGGATAGCAGATAAAGATAACGGAGAAAGAAAGACCAAAGACATCTACACGGCAGTGAAAGTCGCTATTCTGACGTTTGCACGCGTTCCCTTTCTCCCCTCAGTCACTAAAACCTAATATTTGTGGGTCCACACTCGTTCCATGCTTCGTGTCTACACCCCTCCTTCTTCCTCACCGTTAGTGCTTATTGACTGAGGCAGGCGATTCACCTGTCTCTGTGCTCCAGAGAGAAAAAAAAACTACGTTATTACCGGTAAAAGCGAAGATCTCGTCTACCCGAGTCCTTCCATCACCCCCTTCTTCTGCTGCCGCGTTCTGCTACAGTGTAGCACTTGACTTACTCGTTTATAAGAAATTAAGACAGATCAGACGAAACTATAACAGAAGTAATATTTCTTCACTGGGTTGCAAGATGTTGTATTTTTTCCCTTTGATCAAAGTACTGCAGCACAATGTGCAACTAAATCAAATATGCCAAAGTTATCAGATAAAATAAAGCCATAGTTAATTTATTGTCTCTACGGTGTTAAAACTTTCCTCTGACAGTTGTGGGGTCAAAGGCCCAGAGCTTCAGAAAGCCCGGGGAGCCGTTTCTCCAACGTGACAGTACGGCTCCCTGGAAACAACAAAGACGTCAAAGTCGTGTGCCTGATGGTGTTTTATACCCGAGCGCAGCCAGAAGAACCAGCAATAGTTAAATACTAAAGGTCCAAAAATTCGCTTTGAATTCGTGCGAGCTCCGCGGGAGGCCAAAGGGCCAGCATGAGCCGTCGCCGTCCCGAGACGGCACCGCGAGCATTTAAATGTCACCGCTAAATTAAAGCCTTCTCTGACTTGACACACGGTTCAGAGGAACAGCTGTAACGGACGGCAGTATCAAACGCGTTGGTGAGACAGATTTGTACGCAGTCATTTATTCCCATCACACTGACGAGATCGCTTAACAATTCAGACCCGTCTGGTTTTCACTTAAACGCCACACAAAAGGCGGCTATAGCTAAAAGTGTGAAAGTATAACATCCACACATAAAGAAAACAACACTGTCAAGGTTCATATTCACAGTAGCGATGCGCTGGATGGTGACATCAGAATTTAGGGTCACACTGAATCAAAACCATGAATTTGTGACTGCGATGGCATCCCTCCGGCGAGGAGGCGCTAGAAAAGTCCTACGCCAGTGTTTCTTTCATTATAGCAGCTGTCCATCCCCGCTGTGTGTGCACGCACACGCTTACCTTGGTGATGAGGATGCGGTAGTGCTCAAGCAGGTCATGGTTGTCGTGGCAACCAGCCAGCAGTTGCCAGACTTCGGCTCTGAGTGGCTCAGGAATGCCGCTGCGGACCAATGAGGACAAACCTTTCGGGCGAGTGGACAGGTTCCCGTGCCTGATGCAAACACACACACACACACACGAGGAATCCCATTATTTTACAATGTCGATTCAGCCACTTGAACTTTCGTTTTACGTGCAGCTCGACCGCTTTGACAATCGCTTCTTTGGTGTGACGAGACAGGAGCTTGAATTTGCGCCGTTTTAAGTGTGGTGTGTAAATCCTAAGGATAAAGACAACATGCACTTCATCTGCTATTATGTGACAATACCTCGAGGTTCACCAACATTACAACTTTTACTACAGGACTGACAACAGCAGTCAGTTTAGTTCTGATGTATTACTTTATGGCAGCAGCAGTGATCTCATCGTGTCACTAGCAGCAGCGAGTGCACCACTGTGATGTGGCGTCTCCAAAGCAGTGCCATGCTACCACATGATAAAAATACACTGTCATCGCTTTTTAATGATGCTTGAAATATTCTCATAACACATTCATTGAAGGCACATGAATGCAATTTCCCAACAAATTTCACTTCATTATGCTGACACCACTGAAAGAAAAATGGGCTGACGCCGCCGCACCAAACGCCTCTGATTCACTTCATAACGACAGCGTCTCGAGCTGAATTTATCAGCACCAGCTACACTAAACTACTGGAACGGACATTTTTTTGTGATATTTTTTGATTAATAAAAATTAAAAATAAAAAAAAAATGGCCGTACTATTAGGTCACACTTTAGCTGGTTCCATTTGGAGAGGGGAAAAAATGTCAAGTCTCAGCTGTAACTTAAGTAATCCATAAAAACTGGGATCATAAAACAATCAGGGAGCTTACTGCTGTACTCAAAGTCAAAGTAGAGCTGACTTTTCTGCACAAGCTGCTAAAACGCTTCATTTTAAGGAGCTGCACAAACAAGGCTAAAAGTTCTGCACCGTCTGTAAAATCTAACAAAACAACTAAAAGCTACACAGCGAGTTCAGCAGGAACCACTTGGCTGTATAAATCAAGCTTGACATTTTAAAATCAATGTCCACATCATACATGGATCTTAAACTAGGATTTTACATGAGACTAAACTGCCAGTTTCCTTTGATTTTACCCATTTTTCAGTCATCTGTCTTTAACCTGACTCACAATCTTAGCAGGAGTCAGGTTAGAGATGAAGTCTCATTCAGGTGAAGCAGACTGCCACCCCAGGTACTGTCATGCTGGGTCAGCTGAATCGTGGATACTGTGATCGACATCTCTACTTTTGATATTGTTCCATTGCTTAGAACCACTTCACATATTTTGTTTCAGCGTTTTCACATTTTGCCTCACCATCTATTGAGGATTCCTCCCCAGGACTCGAGGATTTTCTCAGGACAGTCTTTGGAAACGTCTCCGGTTCCACTGGAAATTTCACTGTCGCTATCTGCAAGACACAGAACAGGAGGTTGGTAATGTAGCAGCTCACGATCCATCACAATCCACTGAGAAGTCGGGGAGGATCGCAAACAGTCGTACCGAGGACAAGCTCATCTGGTTTCACTACAATCGCACAGATGCACTACGAGGAGCGGCCGCGGGACAGATGAGCAAATATTAATGTGTGTTAGGAGCACGTATACAAACGTGTGGTCCTTTCAGTAACTCAAGACTTGACTAATAAGCACAGAGGGAGTAGGACTTGTTTGAATTTGAGCATTTTACCAGTCGAGTGTCGACCGACCGACTCGAGCATTTTAATCAGGAACGTCAGAAGCAAATGGCTGGGATTGTGGGGACTGCTCTGCATTAGCCGGGCAGAAATAGATGTTTTCTCCTATATCTGCATCTAACTAATAAACCCATATTTAGCTACTCTGATACGCTATGCACACTTTCAAACCTGTTATCACTGCAAAAACTCAAAATCTTACCAAGTATATTTGTCTTATTTCTAGTCAAAATATCTCATTACACTTACAATAAGACACAATCAGCTAAAGGGCAACATTTCAGTAAGCTAAATGAACTTGTTTCAAGACAGTTAATCTTGAAACTAAAGAAAAACTAGTGATTTTTTACTCGTATTAAGTTAAAAAAAAAAATCTGCCAGTGAAACAAGATTTTTTTCACTCATTTCAAGCTAAAATATCTTGTTTTACTGGCAGATTTTTTACTGATATGTAAATATGTAAAAACTGTGCGTCGCTGTTCTGTGTCTTGTGTACTGTTTGTTTGTACATGTGTCGTTCTTGCTGCTGTTACATCCAAATTTCCCCTTGTGGGACAATTAAAGGATTATTCTATTCTATTGTGTCTTATTTTAAGTGTAATGATTTTGAGATTTTGTAGTGTTAACACTGATCTCACACTTTAAATGGAGAAAGGAGTGCCTGCGCCGTGCCTACACCTTCCATTATTGCCGTTCTTCTGCCTGACGGTTCGTGAGGCAGACAAGAGGCAATCAGCACGGCGAACCACTTGTGTTTACATGCTGAAGCACTAATTGACTGTCTGGCCTGCTCTGCTGCTGGAGAGATGAACTGATCCCCACACAGAAAGCACCCACTCGAGCAAACCCACAGATCCACACTGCGTGTTGTGCACGAACACCAATAGAGACATGGCGTCTGCATGGCGTCCGTGCAGAAACAGGTGCTGACAGATGCATGCACTAGAGGGCGCCTTATTCATACAGTGTTTTAAATCACTTAAAGGTGTATTAGAGACACTAAACTAAAAATCCCCCCCCCCCCCCCCAAAAACAAAAAAAAAAAAAAAAAAATAAACCCCAACAAA
>VUQR01014138.1:0-16947 GCA_015108515.1 Hemichromis elongatus | reverse complement strand
GGAGGCTCATGCTGTTCTTTCTGCTGGGTCTACCACTCACTAAGGATGTGGTGGTCCGATTCCGGTTCGGTGACTGCTCTGCGGGGCGTGTATATGTGTCCCATACTTATGTGTTGTACCTCGTTCCTCTCCTTCAGGGAACAGAAGTTATAGACATAACTATTCGTGTTTTGTTTTATTTTTTCCCCCAACATCCAATTGGTCCAAATCCTTAAAAAAATAATTTCCTTCCTTCTTTATAACATCCAACATGTTATGTGGCATTGTAGCAAACTCACCTCTTTCTTGGATGAAGATGGAGAGTAGAAGAAGTAATGTCGATTGGAGGAAACACTTTTGAAATACTTAGATAGGATCTCCATGAATTTATCCTGAAAAAAATAGTTTAAAATGTAAAGGATACTAATTTAAAACTGTTAGCTTACTTGGACAAGAATTCACAAACAAAAATCAACTCAAGGGGAACAAATTAAAGAGTATGGGATTAACCTTCAGACACTACCTGTATTATTCTGTGCAGATCTGGATACACTTCACACTTGGGTTGTGTCTGAAGCAGCGTCAGAGGGAATTCTGGTACCTTTACTTTTTTGGACTCTTCCTTGATCGGTGAAGATGTAGGAGCAGAGGAATCAGGAATTCCTCTGGATTGAGCTTCATTGATGTCCTCCACTTCAATACTGCAGCCAGAAATATCACACAATTAATAACTGTGTCAGTTAACATAAATCTTGTTGTAGATTGACCTTAAAACATTCATTATTGAGTGCTATGGAAGGGAAAAAGCCAACAGACTGACAGTAAACTCATAAACTGGAACATGTTAATAGATTTTATTAATCAAAGGGCAATTAGCAACATTGTGTAGTGGTTTGTTGACTTGACTTGAATGTGTCACTAAATGCATCACTGGTATCTGTGAATGCTTTACATAAAGTAAAACATGGATGTATTTATTCATGCCTGTAATTCACATAGTTCTGAACACTCCATGATATCGTAAAGGTCTCAGAGTACCACATTATTCCAACAGAGCATTTCACTCTCAGAGCACAGGCTCACTTGTGGTGGACTACATTTAGGAAACCGACACCCTCTATATGTTTTACATTACAAACATTTTCATAAAGCCAGATTAAATAACACTAAATCTTTGCTTAGTTGTCCCACAGTTTATGCTTTAGAGCTGTTTGCTTTCTCCTCACACTTCAATCACATGGTGGCAAAAGGCTCCCCCACCCAAGTCTGGTTCTGTCATAGATCTCATCCTGTTAAACAGGAGTTCTTCTTCCCCACATTCGCCAAGTGCTTGCTAATAGGGGCTTGGTCTGGTTGTTGAGGTTTTATCTCTAATTTTGTACTTTTTACTATAGTTTACTAAGTCTTTCCCTTACAATGTAAAGCACAGTGAGAAGACTGGTGCTTAGAAGTGTGGCCAGAAAAACGCAACATAAATTTGTTTATAATAAAACCATTTTGAATTCTTTTTAAAGCCTCTTTTTTTAAGAAAAGTGAACAATAAATAAAGTTTATTAATATAACAAACAAATTAAAGTATGTTTAAGTCACACCAACATCAGCACATGTGAAGAAAACCCTGATGTCGGCCTCTGTGGATGTGAAATTCACCAACTCAAACAGCTCCATCTGGTGGACAGTTTAAATAATTACTAAATGACTAAATAACTACATAGAATTTATACACAGATTGTTTGCATACATGCCATTAGCCCCAGATAGAGTGATAGATAGATGGACAGATGAACAGAAATGCAGGTTACTCCCTATATTGAAACTTTTTTTTATGTAAATCAAAATATAAGAAGGTGCACAGACAATCAAACTATATTTTTTTCCATAACACTGTTTGGTTTACTGTTATTCAGACTACAGGCTCATGCTGAACTTGTTTATGTTACACTTTGCTATTTTTGCTTAATGAACTATAACATTTTGAATGCTGATTACATTAAATATAAACTACTTTTTCCTCAAAAACTCATTTGGCATTTAATCTGATTCTGATGACTATTAGCTTCACCTGCATGAAGAGACCACTTTATCATCTGGTTGCTCCCCCTCAGTTTCACCAATGATGAACGTGGCAGGGCTTCTTGAAGGTTTCAGATTCCCTCCTCCCCATCCTGGAGTCTTGCCGTGTTCCCTGAAGACCCTGATGTGTCCACATAGCGTCTGCACGAAGGAGGTGATGTCGATCTCCTGCAGTGATTCTTCACAGTAGTCCATCGCCATCAGGATGTCCTGGGAACTGATGTTGTAGGACTGCTGCAGGCTGCGGTATACACCTGACAAAAACATGGAACCGTGACCAAATGATGCTCAGACGACTTTGAGTCACAGTCACTGTACTTTAAAAGAACACCTGTGACACAATGTATTAGCGATGAAGCACTTTTTGTTGCACTGAACATCAAACTACAACTAGGTGCAGCTCAAGGTTCCCTCGTGGGATAAAGAATGTATTTACCTGAAATTTTTGAAGGGGGTTTTTTTTTTTTTGGACTACTCAAATAACCCCCAAAACTAACCTTAAGTGTTTGTGTTGTTGGACACAGCTCACCTTTGACGTAGCTCTGGTAGTAATGCTCTTGCAGCATGCTGCAGTAGTTTGCCAGCTCCTTGTGTTTGTGAGGCTGAGACAGGAGGTCGGTCCAAGGAGACGGACTGCTGCGATCCTGAGATAGAGACCTGCTGAGGACAGCAGAGCAAAGGCACTGAGAGGAAGTAAAACTGGTTCGACAGAATGATGCAGGATCCGTTAGAACCACAAGGGCAGATTTATGGTAATACGTAAAACTTTAATTTCACACATGTAAAAAACAGTGCTGGTTAAAACAGACAATTCCAAATTCCTAATTTTGCATAAGCACTTACATTTAAGCATTAACCCATATCTACACTAAAGGCCCAGTCACAAAGGCAGAGAGACCAATCAATGAAACCCTCACAAGCCAAAAGCCTTCTGACCTCCAGAAACTGCTAAACACCTGACACGTACTTCACAAAGCAAATCACCTAGTGAATGAAAATTTGAATATGTTTCCATGTTGATCAGTGGTTGCTGACCGGTCTCTATGCCTATGTGACTGTGACTGTGGCTTAAGCATCATCAAAGGAGCCAACAAGCCTGTGAAGGATAGCTGAACCTCCATAGCAAGCATTTGAAGCATTGAATTAGGGAAGGGGAAAAATGATTCATCAGGACAAAGGCGGAGAGACCTGAGTCTAATCACGTCATTTAAAAAAAATATTTTAAACTTTTAAGTGTAGATTAAAATTATTGTGTATGTTTATATAGTTAGGTTTTAAAGGTTCCCAACTTAAACAAAAAACTTAAACAAAAAAATCTAAACAACAGTCCATACTTAATTCAGTATTGAATATTGAGCAGTGACACTCAGAGGTCTCCTCCAGACATTAAATTTTAGTTAAGCACAAGAAGTCTTTTATTGTTACCCATTTTACCTATTCTAAGTATTAGGAGCAAAGGATAAACTCCAGAATGCTTCTATTTATAAACATCAGTATCATTTTATGGCCCCATGGAGTCAGTTTAATCATCAGGAGTCAACAAGATGCTCTGTGCGGATATCTGCATTCCCTCTACCTTGCTCAGAGTGCAGTGTGTGTGTGATACAAGTATCCTCAAAGCAGACACTATTATTCAATAGAATAGGTATAAATACTCATCCCTGATGTGTGCCTCCCGGCCAAATATAATCCCAGCCTACCTGAGTTTGGCTTGAACTATCACTACAATCCACAATGTTATCAGCGTTTCTGAGGTGTACACATAAATACTCCCAAGCCACTTTAAACAATCGTTAGACAGCGTCAAGCATGCAAATCTGAGTGTTGTTTCCACCCAGAAAAACTGAATTATTGCATTACTCAGTCACACCAGTAAAAATAATTTAAACAGAAAGCTTGATCTGTCTACATCATCTCTATAAACTATAAAAACTATAGTTCACATGTAATCCTTGGATTCTCATCAGTCAGTGTGGTTCTCCAAATGAAAAAAAAAAAAAGCTGAAGAGTTGAGATGAACAGTAGAGTCTGATGAGACACTCTGTATCAGACAAAACTGCAGACTCTGTATCAGTGTTCATACATTCAAATACGGTGAGTCCTGCATCCCATTGAGTCTTTTACATTTCATATTCTTGAATAAAAACCTTTTGCATAAAATATGGATGTAGATCCCAGGTTTAAAAATCAATCTAAACTGGAAGTGTCTTAAACCTGCATTCCTTCCCGTATCCAGCAGGGAGTGACTAGAGCTGGGCGATACAAGATTTTTTCACATCACTATATGTTTTTTCATTTCAGGCGATAACGATATATATCACGATATAACGAAACAAAATATTAATTCTAAAAAATAAATCTTAGTTTGTTTTACAGAAGAACAGACAAAACTTTTGTCAATATCAAACTGAGAACTAAAATGAAATTCTCAGTCTCTCCTTGTTGTACAGCTTAGCTTTTCAAACAGTTTTAAAATAAAGATGCTAACAGAACATTGTTTAAATCCTAGGTGCAATCATATATATAAAACTTTAGTCTGACAAAAGCCTGCAGGTTGCGGGACAGGAAGACAAGTCTACCCACTGCTTCAGGCTTTAAAGCGGCCTTTATTTTCTCAATGCTTCATTTAGGACCGTGTTTATTGGTAGCGCGTGTTTAACGAGACTGTAGGCTACGGCATTTGTTATGTCGCTATGTCTCTTAGCTTTTTTGTCATATGGTAAGCCAGTGGAGAAAGCCGACCCAACTTCGCAGGGTTGTTTTCGATGACGAATTAGCGCTTTCAGTCAGAGATTGAGCGTGCTCCAGTGGGTGGCTGCTTCAGCTGATCAAAAAGGTTTGTTTTATTTCCAGACTTTGTGGGAACATGCTTTCGGCAGTGCGTGCTGCTCTGTTTGTTGTCAGACTTCAAATAGCCGAAATACCTCCACACTACTTCTCTGGCCCTTCCTTTCAACAATGTCTCCGACGCTGGAGCCGTCATCTGTGTTCTCTTCGGTAACCTGGTCAGCCAAGCTCTCGGCGGATTTTTCTCTAGTCGGCACACTCACTTCCTCCATTACCCGGCACGGCCGCTGGCTGCTTCCCAAACAAATACACATGTGCCGCTCGGCACTTGTGCCGCTTGTAACAAGTCACGTGACGTGACGCTGCAGCTGCGATTGGTTTGGCTCTGCACTACTTAATTTGGATTGGCTGTTCTTGTTTGTTTTTTTTAAGAGAGGAAGAGAGAGAGAGATGAGGTCTATTGCAATAGCTTCACTTTTCTATCGAGAAAAGGTTATTTCGCGATACATATCGTTCTTTCGCCCAGCTCTAGGAGTGACTTGCAAAAATAAGTCTGACTGTATAGAAGTCTAAGACGATGGCCCTTGAGCAACTCTGATGTAATGATGATATCAAACACCGTTTTTATATCTAATTCAGTAGGATAGAATAGCAGGATAGGCACTGAGGAAAGGCCACAGTTTTAAGAGACTTCCACAATGGCTTCCGACATGGAAGTTGCATCAAAACCTTTGAACTCAGAGCTCCAAATAAGCACATGACAGGGTCAGATGAAGAAATCTGACCCTTTGATCAGTGTCTGTTGTTTTCTCTGTTCTATGCAGCAACAGCAGGAAGCACAGACAGACCTGGGGAGGGAAGATAGTTTTACAAGCCTAAGGTTTTAGAAAAGCCACACTGTCCCACTCTACAGAAGACAAGTGCATCCCTAAGTTCTCAGAAGTGTCCAGTGAAAGCTGAGCAGCCCCTCAGCAGACAGAGAAGGAGAGCAGACAGACAGACAGTGTGCTACCTGAACTTCATCTGCTGATACATCTCCCAGGACTCTGCATCTTGAGCTCTATTCTCACCCGTGAAGACAACCAGAGACACACAGGTTAACAACTCCTCTGCAACTTTCAAGACAATCCAAGGCTCACAGTTTGTCACAGAATGATGAGAAAGCCGAATTACAACATGGATCTTCTTTGTGTAACTTTGTTATTTCTTCAGTTTCTGCGTTAGATGATACATATTCAGTATTTTGTTGACTGTGTTTGTGTTCTAGGTGAAAACAGTGTATATAATTATTGTCAATGTACAATAATTATATAATTCTATATGATCTTATAATCTAATATTAAACTGTAACTGACAACACTTAGTTGGAACACTAAGTATGAAAAAAACATTTTTGTCCTTTAATATTTCAGTGCCTGCTTCTTTTTCCCCCCCTTTTCTTCTAGCGAAGGAGCTCAGTACCTGAAGAAGATGTCCCTGGGTTGGCGGCTGGAGTTTGGGTGAACCAGCTGCTCCTTCAGATTCTCCAGTGAACAGTTGTAGACGTAAACTGGACACTTTAGCTGACTGCCGTCACCAGTGCTCTGCTGGGAAAGCTGTCTGCTAAGGGTGACATGGAAATCTGACTTCTGTGGTTCAGAGAAGTGGACTCCCTCTTTTTCTCCAGCTTCTGAAAACATCAGACAAGAAAAAAATTTTGTGCAAAATATTTTAACAATTTAAAAGCGTGATCCTAAAGATGTGTGGTTTTAGGCTTACCTGAGCCTGGCATCCAACTCTCCGTCTCCGACCCTCTGCTGTCCCAGCTGTTCTGGTCCAGGTTCTGGGAGTCAGCAGGTCCAGGCTGGCCTTCAGATGGAGATGAGAGCACAGGGGACCTGGCAGTGCTGGAGCTCAGTCGCCGATTAGAGCGCAGGCTGAGTCCAGACTCGGACCCCTCAAGACCACCAGTGGATCCAGACAACGAGTCAGCCTGAGATTTGTTACTGGGAGTCAAAGTGTCGTCGTCCTGTATGCTCACATTACTCCGAGGCTCATTCTCCAGCCCTGAGGCCATTAACATCAGAACATCTGCAACATAAAAAAAAACATGAGGTTGTGCTAGAACCACCAGAACCAGAGCCAGCAAAACTGCAGACTTACCTGTGAAGGTAGCAGGGAGGAACGTGAGGATTAGATGCTGGGAGCTAATGCACTTGGCATAACATCTCCACTGCGGCGTAGAGCAGCTCCTCTCCAACAACAGGGGCTCTTCATCCACAAGCTCTGCATTACTGAAACTCTGCCAAACACAAGGACAAAAGATATTTGTTACAAATATACCAAAGAACAACGAAGGACCTGAAACAGCTTCCACTGTAGATTTCCAGTGTAGAAGTACTTTAATTGGAGTTGTGGCCTTTTTACCGTTCGCAAACACCAGGAAGGCAAAAGTACAATTTCAAGTATTCTTCTATCAGAGAAAGGCTTGTATTTCTATCCCATGTTTTCCTTTAGTACTTTTATCTTCAGAAACAACAGATTACCACTAGTTGTAATTGTATTTCTTTACCATTATACAAGAAAAATTTTCATAAATGAATCAACATAAATTCGTAGGACAGCCAAGAGTGACACATAAATACGTTTTAGGTTTTGTTTTGTGCAAATGTTGGAAATTACCTGTAAAGTGCTGGTTGACCCCATCACCTCTTTGCTGCTGCCGGCCGTGTAGAATGATGTCATTGTGTCCTGTTTCTCTGGAGGCTTGACACACTCCTCTAACAAAACAGAGAAGACGGAGAAGCCGATAATGTAGAGAACAAAAAAACTCATGAGGAATTTACATTTCATAATTTATAATAATTTTTCCCCCAATTATAATAGGATCATCTACTTCCAGAGGATACTCTAGAAATAAAGCTTCCACAAATTCACCCTGACTAGAGTCACAATCACAAAGACTTGGACAGACCTTTAATAACAGGCAGGGAGAAAGGAGCGACGTGGCCATCTCGTTCCCGCTCCAAGATGTGATGCATGAAGGCTACATGGTCCCCGTCAGCTAACGGGATCTCTCTGTCACTGAGCTCGTTCTCCAGGCTGGTGTGGAAGAGGCTGAGCAGGAGCTCATTGGGCAGGCAGGGGGAGCTGTTAATCTGCTCCTCATTCACCATCGCTGAGCACAAGAAGAGAAATGCGCACATGAGAATATTCTCCGGTCAAATCAAGCCTTACGTTTTTCTTTTCATTTTAATTTCTAAGCCGATATATGCATATTGTAGGACACAGATGGACGTGAGGTGCATTAAAAATCACCTAGCCCTCATAAACATTCAGTATGCTACTTTGTATGTAGCAGGTGGAAGTAAAATGTGCTATACCTGTGCTGAATGTGACAAAAAAGAGTTCAACCTGCTGGCATTTTGGGAGCAGCTTAATGAGGTCAAACTGGAAAGGAACCATGTGGATGCTCTCCTCAGAGACCGGGTGTTCTCCTGGATACACACATAATGGAAAAACCATCCATCATCCCATTTTCGAACAAGCAAACAACATAGAAAAACCAGGGAATTACATCCACTGAGCCATCAAGGCATTTAATCTACTCAGCTTTAGTTTTGTTTGACTAACATTTTCTCAATAAACATCTAAAAATGGCAAACTGAATGGTAAAAATTCAGCATTTTAAACTGCAACCGAACAGCAGTGTGGCATGATTCTTTTTGATATGTCCAATATATTTTGCTAATGCTGATTAAATGTTAAGTTTTGTTACCCTGTGTATCCTTGAGTCCAGCTGGCAGTGAACAGACCTGATCCTTATTCTGACACAGCTGGCTCAAATATTCAAAGGTCATCATGGTGGACATGCAGGCCAAATCCCTTGGGAAGATCTGCAACACAGCAAAGCCACTTAAACCAGACCTACTGCTTTTAATGAAAAATGTTTTTTACTTACAGACACAAACTGCACAAAGTCTAGTCCCCAGACCCCAGAAAATAAGTTTGAGGACCAGCTGCATAAGCCAGCATTTCATACTTCTTGAGGGATCTCCTGGTACTTAAGGCCCTGAAAGTAGCGGTGCTGATCCATGCAGTTCACTGTGCCGCACTGCGGTTCCACCCAGCATTCGGTCACGAGGTTCAGCTCTGTGTCCAAGTCTACTGCCTCCACCTCAGTGTCATTGTCATCGTCGGTGGAAAAGCTAGAACTCCACGAAAGACAAAACAAAATGCTGAAAACTGAGCAGTTCCAGGTGAAGCACTTTGCTTTCACAAAGAAACGTTAGAGCATTAAAGGGTTTCGTGTTAGATTAACAGTTAGCTTTTAATAAGTCAGACAACACACTGTCAGAAAAATATCAACATCAGTCACAAAGTTTCTGTGTTCTATACTGTGGTTATTTCCAGGCTTACCTATCCTTAGATGAGGTAGAGTGAGGGGGAAATAGGATATACTGAACAATACAAGAGTGGCTATCTCTGTCCATGTCTCCTGACATTCCCTGAAGACACAAATAAAATTCAGTGGAACCAAATCAGGATTACAGAGCAACACTTTGGGAGTGCAGTTTGGAGTCCTGCTGTTCTTTACCTTCATTGGCAGCTCAATCACCATGTTTATAATGCCCTCACCACTGGCAGCAAAGTTAAAGCCCTCTGATAGGCGAATCCTGCACAGACATTAGAGAAATGTTTAAAGAGAGACATGGCACTTAGAGAATCCTGACTTTAGATCAGAATCAAAAGCATCATTGTTTGGCCCAGTTTGATTTATGGGGGAATTGCATAACCACAGCAAAAGCATGGAAAAAACTGTGGACAACATCATTCTTAATAGAGTAGACACCATAAAAATCACAGACTGGGGAAAGTAATAAAGAGGCCTGAAAGGTAAAAAAAGGCTGTGGCATGAACATTGGGACAAGGCTAATGAAAGCTTCCTTCAAACAGAAACAGATTACATCAAATGTGTATATTTTTTTTCTTCTGGCCCACTTATACTTGTAGCTGTGACTCTCTTATTTTGGAAGAGATCACATTTAACAGTTTGAACTTACTCAGAGAGCATGGACAGGATATGGGCAACAGCCTGCATGGCTACAGCCGGTCCCTGGCTGCTCTGCACGGCCCACACCCAGCGCTGGTGCAGGAAGTAACGTGATAGAGAGGCCAGCGTGGAGGAAGCTGTGCGATTTGCTGCCAAACTGAGGGGTGCAGCGGTGTTGGAGGGCAGTGGGAAGTTCTCCATGTTGAAGATGAAGGGAGTCCTGAAGTCTAGAGGAAGCTTATCATACCTATACAGGACCAGCAGTTAGTTTCCATTCAGCCTTACCTTTAAATTGGACTGGTTGATAGAGACAGCAAATTGTGTAACCAGTACTTTTAAGTGGTTGTGCATTTATTTATTTAGAGATACCTATCAAATAGATAAGCATCACATTAGATTGCATGACCTTCCTTCTGATGGTCAACTATGATATGGACCGACCTGATAAGCAGTTTCTCTAGAGGCTTACTGACCACTACCACACAGGGTCTGTCAGAAAGCGCAGGCTTGGGAGCAGGGATGGAGGGAGACTTGGATGGAGATGGGTGGCCAACAGCCTTCCTCTTGGTTTTGGGTGTTGCCTCTTTGTTCTGAACACGATGAGGAAAGCGAAGCTTGAGGATCTGCTCTCGCAGCTCATCCACAATCTGATTTTAAAAAACAAAGAAAAAACACAAGTTTCAAAGAGAGCTTGACTGCTGCTTTTTTGTTTTTGTTTTAAATAAACAGAGATTTACTAATGGGTCATAAAAATACCACTGATAAAATATAGTAGCCATGTTTTTTTGATTGAGTACCTTGTTTCTAATATGGGCTGGTGTACCGATGGGGAAACCCAGACGCAGGACCATGCAGGGTGTCTTTGAGATGACACGGACCAAGTAGAAGGAGGTGGGAGGCTGATCAGATGAGCTGCTGAGTCATTGGAAAAATCAAAGAGTGTTGAGGCATAAGTAGAAAGTATAAAATCTTAACTCTTTACATCAAACCTTAAATAAGTCAGCACCGCCAATACCACCTGTCGTCTCACCTGTATATGAGTTTTACATATGAGTAACCCTCCACCAGCACAAAGCTGCTGCAGTCCCTCAGCAGTGATGTGAGGGCCGAGTGTGAGATGCGACACTGAATGGTGCTGTAACGCCCGTTGTTTCCTGGTGTGTGCAGATGTTTGGGGACAGGCCTGCAAAGGTAAAAGTATTAAAGACATAAACAAATATGGCTGATAAAAAGAATTAAGATTTTAAAAAATTAATTAGCTTCATTATTCTTACATATCATGCTCAAGGATGATGACAATGCGATGCATGTGTAGCCATCTCTGCCAGAAGTTGGCGTCCATGGAGAGGATGGGCTTCCAGTATGATGCAAACTGGGACTGAGAGGAATCCTTCGATCCGCTGTGCTGCAGAGACAAGACCTGGAGGAGGAGGAGGACAGAAATCACGACAGCGTTAAGTGACAAGCAAGAGATGAGCAGAACTGGTCTCCAAACACAAACACAATACATGTTAGTAGGTCCCACACAGTGGGAACAATAAGAACAATTTGTGAATAATTATGTCTATTTTGGTGCCATGCTTCATAAGCATTTGGGGTAATAGTTTTCCATAAAAAATGCAACTACGTCAAAGCAACACTTTGTCATAAACATACAGAAAATTAGCTGAGGTTTCACTGGAGTCAGAGTTTACTTACACCTCTAGTTTAAAACAATTCCATGCATTTCTGATATAAAGGCTGAGCCAAAGTTGAGAAATTCCTCCAACTTCCACCATGTAACACTTTGTAATGTTCAGTTTTTAAATCTTGCACCACCACAGATTATGAGTTAGTAAGTATAAGTATAATAACATGAAGGCTGACCGGAGTGGTGGAGCCAGGCGGGATGTAGAACAGGGGAACTCCATTTTTGGTGCTCTCAGGAATCATGTAGTTCTCAGGCATTGAATTAAATGACTGCAGGTGCACCAACATCTGATCAGTTTGGTTGATGCTGGAAAGGACAAACGACACACGGATTTTCATATCTATATGTCTATATCATGGTGGGATTGCACAGAATCTCTAACTGGAAACCAGATTCCAGTCTTCATGTCGTACCTCTGCAGTGTATTCCAGAAGCGGCGGATGACAGAGGTTCGGTACTGGCTGGTGATGGGTTTCCTCTGGGTGCAGCTGATGTCGTGCAAGATGTCATAGCTTCCCTCCATCGTCACCTCCACTCTGGTGGTTCTCTTGGAGGGGTCCAGTGGCCAGGAGGCAGCCGCAAGGTACTCAATGTGCATGTTGTGTTTCCATAAAAGCACAAGCTTCACCTCCAGCTGAGTTCCACCTAATGTTACCAGCAGCTTCAGTCTCAACAAAAAGAACGTTGACTTTTTTTCTGCCAAAGATGTTGGTAAAGACATACAGCTGTTTACCTTTGGTAAGGCTGATATCTGTGATGGTGTAGCCCTCTCTCAGTCTCACAGACACCACGCTGATTAAATGAGCATGGACTTCTTTCTCTGTGTGCTTCTTCCTTCTCATGACCAGAGCAGGGTTTCCACTAGCCGACACCAGGTGCTCATTGAATAGCTTGTGCTGGGAAACTAAAAAACAGAGAAGCAGTTAGTATGTTTCATGATAATTATAACCATCACAATCATCTTCATCACTACCGATAAAATGCAGTAGTCTTTGAACCCCTCAGACATTTTTATAATTCTATATATTTCTTCCTATGACCTGAAATAAAACCGGTTTTCCATATAATGCAGCTAAAAATATATGGAATTAAGAGAAATCAACATATCTTGTGTTTATGATACAGGACACTTGGTTGATTTTAAGATAATAAACTTTAATCCTTATACTAAAGAATTATGATATACTAATCAAGATTCATATTATAATTCAGGAGCTGCTAAAACTGACTGTAAAATGTAAAAAAGGATGGGATGAAGCCTTCGTGTAAACCAGTGTGCTGTCCTGTCAGGCCGAATGGTGTTGAAGAATGGTTATATATTCATGTAAAATTAGTCAGAAAGACTTGGGATTAAAAGAAACATTAAGATTAAGAATAAAAACACAACTTTTCTGTTTCAAAATAAAGAATAAATATTTCAGATTCAGCACTATTTCTAAATAAAGACTAAACATGTTGATTTTTTGTCAATGCTAATTTGTGTTGCATCCTTTCACTGAACTTAGTGCTCACATTACACTCAGGCAGCAGGCTGATTTAGGTGGACAGGACTGTGATAAGCAGATCAGTGACTTTGATCGCCTCTTAGAAAAAAAACAAGCATAAGACTTATAGTGTGCATAGTTGTCTCACCACAGAAATACTCTGAGTTCATGGACTCGGGGCTCTTGAGGAAGGAGTATGTTAAAAATGCTTTGTGGTAGGCATTCATCTCCTCGCTATTTAGGTCCACTTCAGGACAGCTGGGCAGATAGGAGCCAAAAGTGGCTAATGAGATGAACTTCATCAGCTCGACATTGGGGATATAGCCAAAGCTGCAGTCGTAGGAGTATGCACCACCAACCTATAAATGCAAAAACAGAACTTAAAGACGAGCAGCCGAAGACTTCAGAACCCCCAAATGTCCTTAAATGTCTTAATTCTCGCTTCCATTGTGGATAAAGATTGCTGTGACTGCTTTAGATAACAGTTCTTGCATGAAATTGAAATTGTATATACAGGATATCAATTTAAAATCTAGCCTTTACTTGTACAAAGGAGCAGGATATGGTTCCACTCCTGAGCTGGTTCAGCAGGGTTTCACACATGGCGACATCGGGAACACTCGTAACCCCGTCCGTGATTATAATGATACCTAGAAAAAAAGAAAAAAGCCAAAAAGTTGAAAAGGGGGGTGGGGGGTGGGGAGTCACTTTCAACTTTATATCCATCGCTACTGGATCGTCACATAAATTACTTCCATGTGGTGCAAAACCGCTCATTAAAAACAGGCTTTAAAAAAAGAAGCTTATATGTGTTTTATGTAACTAAATTTACCTGTTAATTGATTTAACTTAATGTTTAAAAAAAATAGTACCCAGAGTTTTAACCTTTCTATTTTTATTTCTCTCATAACTACACCTGTCATTTTACATGAGAGAAACTGATTGCATCAGTGATTTAAACTGTCTGAAAGTGCGCAGTCTTCCTCTATAAATCACGTCATAAACTCTATAAGAAAGAAGTTTCTTGGCTTGCAGAATAAACGAAGCCATGACGAATAACATTCCAGATGTCTGTGACTTCAGTGGTTCAGCTCAGATCAATATGTTGACCCATACAGCAGAAAAAAAACATCCAAGAAATATCTGAATTAGTATTATGTTAACTGATATCTCTGAGGAAACAGTTCTCTTGATCTTGATCTTTGGGTGTCAAGTCAGAAACCGTCTGTATAAAAAACGGACTTGTTTTTAGAAGACATGTTTCTTTTAAATAAGGCACCAGAAAACAAATGCATGTCAACAAAAGAGAAACTCCTTTAAAACACCTTTGGTACTTAAAGGGTAACTTCACCAACCTGCACTGGAGTTGGGAGGCAGCAGCTGAAGGGCCAGGATGCCCTGGCGTACCATGCTGACGAGCCCCATTTCAGCTGACACCATGGAAATACCTTGCTTCCTATGAGGGTGCTCATCCAAGCTGTTGCTCTGGTCACTTGAGTTTTGTGACGTCTCCACGCTCTGAAAAGCAAAAGAAAATATAAACATGTTAGGACACATTTCTTAGGAGTATTTAATGTATAACATAAAAGGCAAAAGGGAAGATTTAATGCCAGACTTATTTGTTATAAAACAACATAAATGGTGACATGCTTTCATACAGAACGTGTGCATAAAGGTACTTATTACAAATTCCTGTTTTTAATAAAGTTTAAAACTTTCAAAGCTAACGCTATTTTACGTTCAAAATGTGTCGATGAGATAACAACTCAAAAGCTGCCCCCAGGCGGAGGAGCTTTTAGGTAATTTTGTTGCAGTTAATTACAACATTTATTTTTCATATATGGACAAGGAAACAGTAACCATCTTATCTTAGTGACCCACTGAATGCAGTGCAAAGTCTACCACTGTTTGTTTTCTATCAAATAACAGCAAACAATGTGAGAAGGGAATTTTGTGTTATCAGCTACTCACTCCCAGTCACTCTGGGATTATCCGCAGCGTGCGATGATGACAGACAATAGCTTCATTTTACTGACCTGGATAATCACTTAACCCATGACACCAGCAGTAGACTCAGACATAGTTGTTTACAGTCTGTCCTTTCTTCCCAAAAAGAACCATTCAATAAAAGTCTTTGACAGAACTGAAACAAGACGCTTCTATTTTTCTTAAAAACAATGACCTGCAAAAGCAGGGGTCACAAGTGAATAACATGGGGGTAGCAAATCTGCCGAAGTTGGCTAAAGTTTGACACCCATGGATACAAGAGGTGCTTGTGATTGAAAGCCAAATTATTGTGGAGATGGATGTTCTGGGTCAAAATGAAGAGCGATGCTAATTCAAGTGAAGCTGTTCAGTCTGAAAAAGTTGAAGGGCATTGAATATATTTTGGATGTTATGTTCAGAAAATGTCATTTTATTTTTGCTTGTCAGTAGCAGTGGAATTTTAGAGGGTACTGATAAGATTCGTACTGTGTTTTTACACTTACGCTGCATTTACAACATTTTTGCTAGTACAATGTCATTTCTGCTGGTTTGCACTTGCCTGTTCGTGCTGCTGATGGAGGACTTCTGCGATGCTACTCTCCAAAGCTCTAAGCTGCTGGTAGATGTGATGCAAGAATTCATCCAGGTCTGTTTTATCAAGCTGACATCCTTGGACCAAAACCTGCAGGAAATAAAGAAGCAGTGTCAGAGAACTGCAAAAGCATCTACAGCAGCTTAACATCTCACATAGAAACTAACCAAACATATCCTTTACTAAATATAGTAAATAGAGAGATTAAAGTAACCACTAAATACCCTCTGAAGCGCCCCACACCAACGAGGGTTGGGCAATAAAACACTTATTCAAGAGAGAAACTCTCAAGACATTTGTTTTGTTAATTTTTATGACTAAAGTAAATTACTCTCATTACCTGATGTGAAGTGAGGCCAATAATGGAGGAATAAGCCAAGATGGTGATGAAGATCTTAGGCTTGAAAAATCGATTTGTTCCAGGGACTTTGAATGGTTGAACCAGACCAGCCAGACACCGTGACAAGGCGTGGAAGACCTCATCGAAGATCATCTCGCCTGTGCTGTCATCCTGCAGGACAGAAAACAAAAACAAAAAAAAGCAAATGTGAAACGCAGAGACATCAAATAATCTGACACATTGTATACCTAGAGGCAGGACTCAGGTGTGTGTTTTCCTAAATCTAAGAAATTCCTAATTGCCCCCAATTTAGGTCAAGTTAGAGCTGGGCAATATAAGATTTTTTCATATCACGATATGTTTTTGTCATTTCAGGCGATAACGATATCTATCACGATAAAAGCCAAATCAATATATTTGTAAGATTTAAATGTGCCGTTGCTCACAAGTAAAATGTGAAATAATCAGCAGCTTGTTTTGATTTAAATATTTATTTCCCATAATAGGTTCAACAGGGCAGATGTACTTAAGGAAGGTGACACTTCAGTTTCAGATAAATAAAGGCAAATATTGACAACTACACAAAAGGTAGCCGCTAAAGCCTTCAAGTTTCAAAACAGAACAAACAAAACAGACTGCTAAATTGTCAATTCCACTTAGAAACAAAATATTAATTCTAAAAAATAAATCTTAGTTTGTTTTACAGAAGAACAGACAAAACTTTTGTCAATATCAAACTGAGAACTAAAATGAAATTCTCAGTCTCTCCTTGTTGTACAGCTTAGCTTTTCAAACAGTTTTAAAATAAGGATGCTAACAGAACATTGTTTAAATCCTAGGTGCAATCATATATATAAAACTTCAGTCTGACAAAAGCCTGCAGGTTGCGGGACAGGAAGACAAGTCTACCCACTGCTTCAGGCTTTAAAGCGGCCTTTATTTTCTCAATGCTTCATTTTCGACCGTGTTTATTGGTAGCATGTG